>NQII01011020.1:0-24706 GCA_002778355.1 Clitarchus hookeri
ATCATCTATATTCGGAGGATTGTTTCAATGTGAACACCTGTTCCACGGCACTTATCTCAAGGCGGTGCGGTATGCACCCAAGATAAAGTAGTATGCAGGCTAATGTAACTATGTAGGTGCGAAGAACAAAAAAACGTATAAAGCTGAATTTAATCAGATGATAAAGGTGAACGTGAAACTCGTGTGTTCAACTGGTGTTCAAGGATGGGACCCTGATTTAAGTTCTTCCATAAATTGTACCAATTTTCGTTCTCTAAACATTTAAAGATCCTCTCATAACCAACTTCGTCCTTTTAAGCACTGATTAGAGCCTATTACATTTCGGATTACGATATTTTTACCAAAGTAGACAACACACAAATATAAGGTTAGTTTGACGTGTGTTTTTGGATCTCTGCTCATCCGACGCGTGTAACGAGACTCAGAACCAACAGGAAACACTCAGCGCTCTGCTGGTTTTATTCCATGTGACTGGGTCAAACACGAGCCTGAGTCCTGCGTGTAGCGGCAGCCAATGAACATCTGACCTCTGCTCGAGTACGTATAGTACTGTGAAGTCTAGCTTCGTTGTCGTATTATAACGCNACACTCAGCGCTCTGCTGGTTTTATTCCATGTGACTGGGTCATACACGAGCCTGAGTCCTGCGTGTAGCGGCAGCCAATGAACATCTGACCTCTGCTCGAGTACGTATAGTACTGTGAAGTCTAGCTTCGTTGTCGTATTATAACGCTAAATGGTGGCATGTATAGCGATGACGACTGTTTTTATGCAACAGTACGCGGGATATAATATGGAAAGTGTCTACCGTGCCCAAATAACACGAAATTATTTTTTTTTCTGCAGACCTCGTTACATGTTTAGATTGTCCATTACATACGAAGATGTGGAATAGATTTTAGACATGACATTGCAAAAATTCGAATTGCATTTATTCTTAATTCTTAAGACTAAAGATGTTAAAGCCATGTTTAATGTTTTCTGTTCCGAAATATTTTTAGCAAACTTTCTAACTGTTTGAAATTTTAGTGTTATGAATTCATGCGCGGTTGTCCATATACTAGTCTGTTTCCCAGTCGACCATTTTTAGACATTTAATTATTTCTGAAACTTATATTACTGAACTGTACCAGGCACGATTTTGTAATATCGCCAGGAACTTTCCCAGATAAAAATTGCAAGAATTCTTTTTAATTATTTTTCTTATATTTCAGGATAGTGTGTTACAACAATGTCGTGTGAGTTTATTAGAATGACATTTTCATGTGGTATTCAGCTGTTTGCTTGCGTTTTTTTGGTTGAGTGAATACACCTAAATACTTTATTTGTAACTGTACTTAAACAGTCTCTTCTTCAATATTGTGGTGCCAATATTAATAGAGATTCAGCGATTCAAAACGACTGCTGCAAACATGTGACATGAATAATATAGTTGATAGACGCCTGTAGACACAGTTTCATTTCAAGTTTCATGCATATACGAAGGTACCGAAGTAAGTCTTAGCAATTCATTACGACGTTTAACCCGTCACAGCAACAATTAGGGCATTATCTTTACTTATCAATTAGCCCTTAACATGTAAGCATTGTTAAGTGCTTTATAGAATGCGATAATGAAAATTGTAACAATTACGGCCAGAAGCTATTGAATAGGTTTTATGAAGTATTTATATATATTGGCACATTGATCATCATTTCAAAAGAAACTGAGCGGATTTTTTTTAAGTGCATCGTTTTGCAGACTAAACTGGGTTGCAGAAAGTTCACACGTGTTCGATGAAAACGATTTATTAATTTCTTACCAGTTTTCAATGTTTAATTTGATCCACTGAGAACATTTGGTCTTGCAGAAACATGACTGAGTTACATTTATAGTTTGATGCCGGTTGAATACAATAAGGACCTGGGGGTGATGTTTCCTAGGTGAATTTCTTCCTTATAACAGGCTTCCTTATAACAGTACATTCCCTTAATAAAAATACCTTCACAGCTTCTTGTTCATTCTATAGAGTACCTTTGATATTTTGTGAAAAATAAAATTATATCTTCACTGTTTCAGGAGGAATTCGACAAAGGCAAACGTCTTGAGATTATTCTTCGTGTAAAATCAGTTGGGGAATATGTGGGACACTTTCTACATAAACTGACAAACAAGGAAGTTATAATACTTCGAAAAAATTAGATTTTAAACTGTATTTGTTTGAAATATCACAAATTAAGTGAAATGAAATCACAATTATCCAACCATTGTTTTAAGTTATTTGTATCTTGAAATTAAGAGCAAACTCTTATTAAACCACCTACTACACTTCCCCCCTCCCGGCCGGAACAACGCACTCTCTGTCTCTCTCCCTATCATCAACAAATGAAAAGAACAATGGTTGCTACCCTCTTATAGCAGACTACTATTACCAGTCAGTAATTATGTGCGCTTGATGGTGGTTCATTGAACAATATGACCCAATGAACAAAAATTGTTCTCTTTTATCATTTGCCCAGGTCACACCGGTTTCGTGTAAAACGCACGCATAACATCAAATGCAGCGATACAGTGCCTAGCGCGTAGGCACATTAGTCTATAGTTAGCTGCGTTGCCCGCTGCACACATAATGTTAGCGGATATTTTTACAAATGTTGTAAAAAAAACTAAGCATATTTAAATAAGCTTATTGCGCTGAAGCTGCCTGTGTGTTTCTGGCGACAGTCGGTGTGCGATTCCAGCAGAAAAAACTGGTATTGCCTACGCGTGTGGAGCTGTGTCGCTGTGACTGAAAGATCTGTGTGCGTTTTACACGAGAACGATGGGACCTGAGCAGTTTCAGTAAGAGGAAAAACTTTGTTTATTATTTCAATGTCATACTCCTCAAAAGACTACCATCAAACGTTCATAATACTTGACAGTAAAAAAGTTGTATCCAAAAAGAGCTTGGCCACCCTTGTTATTTTTACTATGGGAGGAGGTATTAATGAGAGTTTCCTTTTAGGTTGCAGATCCCGAAAATATAAAACAATGTTCGGGGAGTTGTAATTTCATTTAGATTATTTGCTGATTCTTTGCACAGATAGTGTTTAAAAAATATCGGTTTTTAAAGTCTTATATCTTCCTTAATAATAAATTCCAGTAGAAAATATCCTTTCTATTTTCCATTTTATTTTGCATAATAAATCACTTTACAATATCTTTTTTTGAATTTAGCTTAATTCTGTATACAAACTAGTAGCCATTACAAGGCTTTGAATGCATACGCTTACATACGATAAAATAAAGTGTTTTCCCCGATAAGGACACATTTATTAATACTGAAAGTATTGCGGAGAGACATTTTACTCTACCGATAGTCCATTTTCTCTATTTCACAATTTTTTTTATTCAAAGGATTTTATTACTCTAACAATCTGAAGGTATATTAACAAGTGACGTTTACGTCGAATGCTCACTAGAAGGAATTCTCCATTGCAACATCTCTCCATCATTAGAAGAGATAGAGAAACACAAGAAGGCAAATACTTTCTGACATTACTGTAGTCCAACTAAAATGCTTTTATAAACCCTTATTTCGGCAAGCTTAAAACTGTATCGTGTATCTGACGGAAAATTATATCTCACACTTCAAGAATATTCGAATAAAAGCCTCTGGTGCACTTCGAAACATTTGAAAATAAAAAAGAAAATTGCAATTTACTACCATTATCAATGTGGTTAAACATTGAAGTAAAGTATTATCAGATAAAACGTTAATACTGGTAGCGCCTAGCGTATAGCCAGTTCTTCTAGAACAAATGCTTCACAGGTTATCTAAGGAACAGACTCATAATTTGCAGCCACTATACGTGCTATATATAAAGTATTTATGTATAATGCAAAGATACCCCCCATTACAATTTTATTATTTGCCACTGAACTTAGAATATAGAATTCTTGGGGCAACCACGTGTATATTATATATATATATGTAATTATAAGCTTAACGTTTTATCGACAAGGTTTTATGAGAGAGTACTTGTGGTTCATGAAAATATGTATGGCCTAAAAAAAAAACAATTCGGGTACTCTCTTGATGCGGTTTTGGAAACACCATGGGAAACCGACAGTGAAACGACTAAAACGCTCGTTTATAAACTACGCAGCCAACGTAAGAGCACAACAATGAATCGCAAGAACATTTTTATTAATTACAAACATTGCACGACACACGACGTTACCAACAATGCAAAATGGAAATATGAAACAAATTAAAAATATTTGTATCCTAAAGTACATTAGAGTGATCATATTTTTTTACAACATATTATTTAAGTATATATATTTTTCATATTTTGAAATTTGCTTAGTTAATGGCATATAGTTTTGAAAGGCCATTATGGCGAATTTATAGAAATATGGTTTTATTTTCTTCGCAAGACAGTCACTTTAAAGTATTATAATGCGTTAAATTAATATTTATATATGACTCAACAGATGATTTATATTCACTGTTTAAACAAATAAACTACTAAATTAAACCGAAAATTTAAAATCGTACCCTTCTATATAATAGTAAAATGATTTTTCTATCCATCACTGCTAATATAGAAGGCTTGAAACCTAAGAAAAAAAATGCAAAAGTCGAAAGTTGACTATATTTTGCGCTGCTATATTGTGTCCAGTGTAGTTTATAAAATATTTCGTTCGAAAATGTCAACAATTCTTATTCCAGCTGACCAAATTGTGTATTTCGTAACCACTCAACAGAAAACTTTATACCGTCTTTATATATTCCACGTACTTTTAACACGAGTTCAATAAATGAGCGTTGTCTTTAAAGATGGCTTACGAAGGATCAGAGCGTGACATTTAAAATGACATATGGTTGGGAGCTCTAAAATTGAATGTGTCATGTTCTTTTTAATTACAAATAACTGAATAAAAAATATATATATCTACCTTACAAGTGATAAAGTAGGACCATATGCGAATTGGAAAATTTGTCATGTATTCTATAACTAGAAATAATATTTAAAAATGTTTTAATTATTATAATTAATTTCCATAAGATGAATTATTTTATTGATAAAATACCCATCCTGCGTTTCTTTTCTTCACAGCATATTGTCACAGTCAAAAATATTATAAAAATATTCGTGAAAAACTCTATTCTCTTTCTTCTGAAAAGTCAATATTTTGGAGATGTTACCTTTAGAAATGGGCGATTTTATTAGGTGTATTTGAAGCATGTTTCTTGCATCTTGGGGAACGAAACCACCATGCTCATTAGAGCAATGTTAGCGCAATCACTTGCGTGCTATTCGAAAACGGTTTCTTGCATCAGATGTTCTTTGAAGACGGTTTAAAACTAGCATATTCAGCAACAAAGCAAAACGAAGACACTCGACATTTGTCGAATGGTTATGTCTCTGGAAATTTGAAACAGAGTAAGTCAAACATTTTTCTACAACAACACTTATCAAAATATTGCCCCTGGTTCTGGTAGTTCTGTGCGTGCCTGAATTCTTCGAAAACATGGCCTTCCAAACCCAAAATTTATGAATGAAGTAGAGACAATTTTTAATACTTGTATAAACAAAGTTAATTTTTCATATAAATCGAGACGAACAATAAGAATATTAGTTGTTACTGAAAAAAATTCTGAACAAATTTTGGATGCAAATGAGCATATGCTTCTCTTCTCTCTATTGAAGAAAAAGGAAAACATTTAATGTGTTACTGTACTTTTTTCTTTCCGAAAATGAGTAATGTTACCACTGAGTTAAAATAATCTCACAACGAGTTTCAGCTTTACATTATGTATACTATAGGACTACGGACCAGCAGAGGAAATGTTTCACTTGCTTTGTATGGATACGTTAAGGATATTTTAATAAGAAAGGAAAAATTATGCAGTGCAAGATAATTTATTATCAGTGACATAAAATATCCTTTGTTACACGGCTCGTACAACAGGTCAAACATATAGAAGGTGCAGTTATGATAAATAAACATATTCAAAATTCATAACGCTGAACAATTTGAATCTATCATATTCACATTACTAGATAGTAGAGACAGTGCTACAGTATTAAACGCTTATTCAGTAATTTCTTTTTTTTTTTCAACCCAGAGAAAGCCTAGATATTAAACAAATTGTTCTTGTGGGCTCCTCGTGCTTGGAATGCTCATCTAGACTCAGTAGAGGGAAATGTGGTAATGTAACACAGCACTTTGTGTTATGATCATTACGTAATTTGAATCAAATTTTAATATTAAATAAATTTTTTGGATTTTATATTCGATTCCCTAGAGATAATTTACGTTCTCTTTAGTGAAATACTTATATTTTTTAAATTCTCAAAAACCATTTTAAAACGTCAGGTAAGAACATCTGAAGGTAATATGGCACTGTGAAAAAGGTATGATTGATTGTAAGAAATAAAAGTAGTGGAAATGGTTACGAATAATCGTGTGCCTGAAAAAGTCGCTAAAATTGCAAAATATTTGACACTGACAAACAAGTCTCTTTGAAAAAAATAAAATTTTCAAAAACAGAATAAGAAACATACCAATATCACAATTAATTAATTGTTGTGGAAATGTCAGATTTATGTCGGAAACTTCCGACAATAATAATGTCAATGTCCCATGCACAACTTGTGTGTCCATATTTCCAAACTTTTTCAATGAATACAAATTGCTCCTCGGTATCGTTGGAAGGACTTTAATTACTGAAAATGCAATTTGTATTATTTTTAACGAAGGGCTAACATCATCATTGTTAGAGTTACTTTGAATTATTCCTTGCTCATAGTCACAGCTACTATAAGATTTTGTATATTTCCTCTGGTTGCGATAACTTTGAGATCACCTTCTTGCATCGAATGTGGCCTCGTCCGTACTTACTTCTATGGCAGCGAATTTCCAAACGTTGAAAATATTCCGTAAAAGGATTTCTAGAAATTCTTTGATGTTGACTCGTCCTCTATTCGAGGACTTTATTCGGGGTTCAGAAATAGGCAGAACGTCATCCGGTATAATATTATCACGCTTTGATGCTGATAGCTCGTGTTGGTTACTGGCAGTCTCTGAGTCTGCTGATCATGGTCTGCTGTTGATTCGCGTTGTTCATTGGCCGGTGTGCCAGCGCTTGTAGATGTATGTGCACAACTAGCTTGTCCTCCTGTCGAGAAGTCTGTGTTCATGCCTGCCTGAGGACTGTACGGGTAGTTTACTTCACATTCCTTGACAGCTATCTGTAATGTTGTGAAGTTTTTATTTTTATTATTTGCAAATGTTACTAGTAAAGGCAACCTTCATTAAAATGCCAGATGATAGTTTCCTAAACAGTATAGTCGTAGGCAGTTCATAGTGGTGGGTGAATAATTAAAAAATTTTACAATTTTATTAATGACAATCGTTCTGCTTTAGTTATAACATACTAAATGCTTCTGGTTTTATTGCCAACAAGTTTGTTGTTTTGTTTGAACTTATATCTAATCAGTTCATTTCATGTAAAATATGCGACCATTGGCGCGGTTTCTCCAATTCAAAAACCAAAATGTGGAATTTACTTTAACTTATTTGCGAATAGAACCATGCAAACGAGCATGCAATGGCCCCCTTGTTTTCTGAATAACACTACGTTCATATGCGTACTCAAAAATGTTGCAAACATAAACGTCTTACCGCTTAATTTCCAGGTTGTTTGGAAATATATTTTTTTCAGTGGTAGTTGATAGGTTTTTGGTCGATCATACATGCGAATCTGTTCTGTACATTTGGATACATGAACGGTATGTAAACCTTTTACTAATTTGAATTATATTTTAGACAGGGGTGTAAATATTGACACTTAATCTTTTTTCCCGGCCTTTATACAGATTGATAGTTCATTCGTGACTGCTTCAGTTGCCCTTTCATTTGCTTTGTACATCATTATATGATAGTGTATGTTGAAGGTTTATACTAAATCGGTCATTCAAGTAATATGCCCAGTGGGGCTGTAACACAAAGAGCAGCATAGGGAAGCATTAAAATAATTGTTACACCATAATGTGAGACTATACTAACTAACAAAATTCTTCAAAAGATGAATTAATTATTTTAATGCACAGAAGGAGAACAGTTATTAGTTCCTAGTTATTTTAAATAGCGAGGGAACAAATATATCAGATGGGGGACACATTACCAAATTTCCATCTACTAATGCCATCTTCAATATTTTGCAATATTTTTTTAAAGACATTGTTTACCAAAGTTATTATTTTTATAGTAATGTAACTTTTTTTGTTTGTAACTCGAATAGAGCATTTCCTTAAACAGCTTCAAGTAAGTAATATCATTTAATTATAATAGGAAATTTTAATTTATACATTTAATAACAATTTCAAACAATTCCTTTATTTACCAATGTTTGTAAAAAGCGTATATCATTCGTTGTTGTGTTTGTGTACCGCTAAATTAAATGTAATATAATAGCAGAAGCACAAACTTTTCATTAATAAGGACAATACTGTATTACACACAAATATTTTATAAAAATATTGAAAATTTTTAAAAATTTTAAAATAATTGATTATATTTAAATTTACTTAACTGTTTCTCAATATACTCACAATTCGTGTACATAATTTAATTATCATTGTTATTCACCACTCAAACATGGTTATTCACATTTTGAAAACTGACATTCTTGCTAAGTTGAAGCCACAGTGCAAAACATTTTCTGGCATACAAAACTTAATATCGTTAAAAAAAATTGTCAATAGCATTTTCAGTAATTTAATTGTATTAAGATAACATTAATATGAATAAAACATTTATTATTAACATGTAAAATGCTTATATTTAAACATTTAACTAATACATGCAAAATATATGGGTTACATAGTGACATTTACATAAGTGAGATATCGTGGAAATCATGCAACCAATCATTTTAATACACTCATTGCCATATAAAATCGTGCAGCGTGGAAGGATCTTTGCTTCCCAAAGATCTTATAATTTTTATTGTACAGAAATTACAATGAAGTAATTACGCTTGCATCGCGTCGCAACAATGATCCGCCACTTGCATTACCAAAAACGGCACGTTAGGTACCCTGTCGTATCCCGCTCAAGAATGAATACATGCTTCGAGGAGATCCAGCAATAAATCAAAAAGACGTTTAAGATGCAATAATTTATTTGTCGGAAAGCACAACACTTATATAGTATTATATTATTTGTTATAATGGTAAACAATTTTTTTCCTTGCTATACATACTGAATTTTAATATGTATGGTATGAAAATAAATTATGGAAAGCATTATCTATTTAGAGTATAATAGACCTGTTCAAAGCAGTCAATCAAATTTATTGTAATATCTTAAATGAAATTTCCATTTTTCTGACTGAGTCTTTTGACCAATGCCTATTCTATCGTGACCAGTATTCTACCAAAATAATCTTATTTAGCCATGGCACTATCATTAAAAATACCCAAATATATCAAAAAATTTTCAGCAACAATGACAAAAACAGTTCAATATGCTGTATACCGTATGAGAAGTGTCGCTGTCCAAGTATCAGCAAAAAGTATTTCGCGTGAATAAACAAATAACTTTTTTCAATTTAGTTCAAATGTGTAAATGAAAAACGTATATTTACCGTTGTAAATTTTACGTTAAAAAATATGTTACTGAGAGGAATTTAAATGCTTAAATGGCTTTAAATATGAACTCTAACAAAGAAATTTCAACGCTACGAAATTGTTTACATCTAGGCTTGTGAATTTTTCCAAACATTTAATGCTCAACGCAATAAGTAAACAACGTAAGCACGTTTGTTTTTATATATGCGTCTCGAAACTAACACTCACATTGTATGAGGTCTAGAAGTCTTGCCTGCCACACACATGTAACAACTGTGTTTATTTCAGTTAATATCGTGAACAGTCTGGCAGTGGCCAAACATGAATGTTGTGTCACTTTTAATTGTTAGATGAAGTCTCAGTGAGAGTGTCTTTACTTTCATTAGCCTTTTCGAATTTCATTAAGGTTGTATAAAATGCACTGATTAGTAGATGTGTTCAAACTTTGGCATATGAATACCGGCGCAACGATGTAGCGACTTTATGCTAATTATATCAGTTGGAAAACCATATCTCTTTACGAGATCATGTTTTTCCGAAATAATGATATACAACACACTGCGCAGCTGCAAACACTTCAAAATAAATATATCAACTGAACAAAATTTGTCTTTCAAAAATTTTAATGCTTCAGCAAACTTGTTACAGTAACAATTTAATCACATGTATTAATTCAATATTTTTCCTCAGATGTTTTAAATAACGAACAAGAAAATCCCAGTCGCAAAGAATAGCATGCTAAAATAATATCCATATCGTCCTAACTGACGTAATAATAGATGCACTTAGAACTTATAACTTATATCCACACGCTCACCATTTCCGACGACATTCTAAGGATATATAATGGGACGTTTTTGAGTGAATCTGTTTAACCACCACGTAAACACTAACAAGTGTTATTTTTTCCTGTGGTTGTAAAAAATTTATTTTCATCAAGAAAGTGTCGTACCAGACCTTCATATGACCACACGAAAGATCCTGCAATACATTTATTCGTAAGACAGTTGTTCCGTGACATGTTTTCGAATTCGTAAACAAAAAATTGTCAAACCAAAACATTAGCAGCAAGTAAAAAATGCATGTAGCCCTTTGTGTTTACAATGCACTGGCTTATTATTTTGAAACATGGCACACAAGAAAGTTTACCTATTGTTTAATAGCCAAATTTATTGGAAAGCAGAATGTTTGTTCTGCTGATCATCACATAAATATAACCTGAAGTCTTGATTAACAAATAATGAACATGAAAAAAAGAAAAAAATATCTTAAACATAAAACTGAAACATTTAAGAGAAAGCTAGCATTCCTCCAGAAAAGTCAGAAAGCTATCTATTTCTCACACACACTCACACACACAATTTCTTTCTCTATATATATACACCTCATGGTATGTCTGTATTTTTCAGCTCCCTATCTTTCTGCCTCTATCTCTCACCAATAACATACTGTATCTAAACTACATGAATACGTATTCAATATTTTAAGTATACATGTAACATAGAGCCTCAATGCTCTTCAAAATAAACATGAGGAGTTATCGGTAGGTACACTGTTATAGTGAAATCTTTCTAACACTTATGTGCATTAATAGTTTTATTTTTTTTTTTACTTGACATTGAAGATTTTTAAGCAATATTTTGATCCAAACTGCAAACATAAGGTAAATACTCTTTCACCCATCCGCCCACTTGTTGACTCCGCTTTACACAGATTCACAAAAGCAAATCTGACATCACAAGTAGCCAAATCCAAACGTACCCGAAACGAGTGAACTGTCTTAGGACATCCTATTCGTTTCCTGATAATGTGACTTCAACAGGAAAGGCTCAAATAAAATAACTTTCTGTTTCTTTCAGGAGCAAGGCTAAGCATGAGCGAGAATAACCGTAATTTATATGACATCCGAGATCAGAAATGGACTTGCCAAGTTGTCTAAATGCTCAGACGTTTTATTATAAAATGTTTATAATAGTTTTTGAACGAAAAATGATAATGAAACATTCAATTGATAACGGAAAACTGCATAATTGGATATATACTAAGTCCACAACTTCTTTGGATAAATGTTCCCTTGAATGCGCCTTAGATTATTCATGGGGTGTCGAACTTCAGCAGAACCAGTATATAGGTCGCTATTGCTCCCAGCATGGAGGATAAGAAGGAGTAGTCGAGGGTTATAAAACCAGTAGCGGTGAAGGTCACCTCTCTGCTACGGACTTGGCTCACCAACATCTTCAGCTGCTCCTTATCATCCGCACTCAGGTCTTTGGTCAAAAGTAACTCGTTGGCAATACGCACAGTGTCTAGAGACTCGGCCTTAGCATCGCTACATGACTGTATGATTAGTAAAATTTTCGTTGTGTTTATTACTGCCCACGAAATACACAGAATGATGTAGCCATAGTACATAACCCTGTTAACCGTTAGACTGTTCAATTGAGCTGCTAAATAGCTGGCAAAAAAAAATATTCGTTACGATTTGGACGAATGTGGTGAACATGTCTAGAAGCAATACCCCACCATACATAGAGTTAACTAATGATACCACATCAGTGAGTTTATGGTGAATTACCGCCAGGTTGGATATTTGAAAAACAATATCACGTACAGCTGTTTTTATTTCTTGTTGACCTTCCGATTGTACAGTATTTGGCTCTGTTCTGACATAGCGGGCATTCCTCTCTTCTGGGCTCCTGTGATTTATTTTATTGTTTACTTCCCTCGTTAATGTAATACCGTCATATATGTGTTCAAACATATCGTTCAAACTTTTAAACATTATTTTGATCAGTTTAATTATACTGGCCCATTGCACAATAAATGAGTAGTTAACTTTAAATAATGCTACATTTCCTGCAATGATCAAAAAAACAAATTCTTGTTGAATAGTAACATAAATATATATGGCTGATAGAGCTACGAAGACAAGAAATAAAAAGATAAATTGTGCACCCATTATTTTCAGAGGTTTCAACTGACATTCCTTAACACCTTTTAGAAGGAAACTATCAACGGTTTCTACTTTTCTAATTAGTTTTTTAACATTCTCATAGTTAAAGATTACGTTTACAATGATAAATGAAACAGTTGTAAAATTATTAAGAAAGTAATGGAAAAAAAAACCATAATTGTTTCTTTCGATATGTGTGGTTGAAAGTTATGTTCCTTTATTGTAATAGAATACGTGAAGCTAGAAATGATTATTATTGCAAGTAAACAACCATAAATTGCTGAAATAATAGAATACTTCATGTCGCCGATCTTACCGTTATGGGATAAGATGATTTTGAAAGGTGCAAGGCCAGCATATTTAGAAAAGTAAAAAACAGTTCTCAGTGCTTTAGAGATACTTCCCTGCCCTCGAATATGTTGCATTTCGTTGTAAGTCACTTGATACTGCATTCGACAACTGAAAGAAAATGAATACATTTTGTCAGATACCTTCTAAATTAGGCATAAAACATCCTAGATAGGTAATATTATTGCAATTTTCGTAATGGTGCTAATAGATTTTTATGATGATAACTTCAGCTCTCTATACTTGAAGCCATAATTGGTTATTTAATATACACAATTAGTAATTGAATTAACTACATATAAAATATTTAATTATAATTAGAAATCCAATGTAAAGCATTTGTTTTAATTTATAATTTATGAAGCCCACTTTTTACATAGTGGAAAAACACATTCACAAAGGGTAGTAATTCTGTTAATTTAAGAGCTTGCAAAATATATTCATTAAATATATGNAATTTTCGTAATGGTGCTAATAGATTTTTATGATGATAACTTCAGCTCTCTATACTTGAAGCCATAATTGGTTATTTAAAATACACAATTAGTAATTGAATTAAACACATATAAAACATTCAATTATAATTTGAAAACCAAGGTAAAGCATTTGTGTTAATTTATAATTTATGTAGCCAACTTTTTACTCAGTGGAAAAACACATTCACAAAGGGTAGTAATTCTGTTAATTTAAGAGCTTGCAAAATATATTCATTAAATATATGNAAACACATTCACAAAGGGTAGTAATTCTGTTAATTTAAGAGCTTGCAAAATATATTCATTAAATATATGAATATTTAATCATGTAACCAATGTCATTAAATTTTTCTCAAAGAAACGTCTCTTAGCTAAATATTTTAACATTTTGCAACTGTTACAAAACATATTGATTGCTGAGTTATGCATAATTACCCCGTTTACTGTAGAGTAATAGAGCTTTCGTGTCACATTGTTTAATAATTTGAAGAAGAATTATTGGCGGCTATGACATGATGTAAAGTGAAATATCCTATGACTGTACTTACGAAATTAGTTACAAAATTTTTTTTTTTAATTGTAAATCTGCATAAGACGAAAAATATTATTTGTGGTAAATCGTTTTCAACCAAATAATAGTATTCCCTTATATCCACAATGCACAAAATGCGAATACAAGTGTTTCCGTTGCCTGTATTGATTATCATCTCCGTATATCTTATGTCACTCTACTTTCGACTAATTTCGCGCAACATATGCACATGGTCTGGAGCACAAATACTTCGTGGGCTGTCGTCACTTCATGAATTGCTGGTGGGAGCTAACGTTTAGTTAGATTAAAAAGCAAAACATATTCAATGGTAGCATTAATTAATGATGGCGTAAGTAGAATGGGATATGTTGTTGGAGCAAAAGGGAATGGAGAGTAGGATCCTGGTGTCGAGACCAGCCACCATGTTTTTGTGTCACGCCGGCACTTTTTGTATCCAAGTGACCTTCAGCTCGACCTCGCGTCCATGCTCTCAACCCCAAAGCCCGTAACCTTAATCCCAAAATAATGCAAATATATTAAAAAAATTATAAATAAATTTAACAAAAAAATATCTATAAAACTATTTAATCGTACGCACGCAGGATGTCCGTTGTTCGATGGAACTTCGAGTGATTACGCTCCTCATTAGAGCGCACTGGTAACTCGTGTTTCGTATAAGACACCACACATAATTTTTTATCATCAAGAGTTCTATCGACCTACACAGAATGGTGATCATGTCCATACACACAAAGTATGTCAAACGGCATTTCATTTTTCTTTTATTTTCAACACAAATACTTTTTTAATTTATAAAAATTTAAATAATGGCAATTATTTGAAATCTTTTCTGCTTTAAACAATAAATAAAGACAACATATTTTAAATGAAATAATTTTATTCTCTAATCTACAACATGAGAATATGCAATTTAAGTAATGCATACACAAGTGCATTAATTGCAATCGTCAGTGTTCATTGATTGATGTCCGCATTGACGCACCAGGAATTATAGCCTGCTGGTAAACCCCACCACTTGACAAACGCCCATCCATTATGCCGTTTGAGCACCTTCTTGACCAAATGCACATGTGGAAAAATTGTTGACTGGATCCCCTCTGTGAAGAAACAATTTTGGATGGGAACATTATTAAAATACTCGAGAATGCAGGTCTTCGCAGAATAGCTTCGTATACATCACAAAAAAAAGAATTCAGGGCTTTAATCTACTCTAAACCATTTCTCGAAGATGCCTTTTTGCTTAGAGATGTGCACCAGGTCGCTAACCTTGACTTATTGTAGGTCAGGATTCCTCCTCTTCAGATTAGTGTACATGGTTCGAAGCAAGGAGTAGTCTTTTGTCTTCGAGCGTCATGCAAGTGTTTGGGTGCACTGTGAATGTATATTTGCGTACGAGGTAGATTATATCCAACCACTTATAGTTTCCACTCGCAGCGAAATGCCTCCACATCTTGCCCTGCAGGGTCCTGTTTAACCCCTCAACGATAGAAGTTTTGAGTTTGGTCTACATGGAATAATAATTTGAGTTTTGTTTCTATTTCAAAGTTTTGAACTTTGCATTGTTGTACTCATAGCCCTGGTCATTTTGTAGATATGTCGGGATGGGTTTCTCGCTTAATACACTCGACATGGCCGCGGTGACATCTCGTGCATTCTTTGGCTTGGTAGGACAGGCTCAGTTGAATTAGCAATAGGCATCGATGACAGCAAAATGTATTTGCAGACCTTGTTGACTCAATCATATAGTATCTTCACGACGAGGTTGGCTTGAAACCGGTCTTTCATCCCACATGTAACGATCTTGGAACCATGGCAATTCCACCTGATGGCCACATGCAGTTCATAGTCGATTCCCAAACGAATCATTGTTTGTAGACTCCCCCCTTTTTGTTCTTAGACGATGGATTTAATCTCGTTGGATTGCGAGTAGTTGCCAGCAGCCTGCAAATTGATCATTACTCGTAGCCTATCGACGAGTTCGTTCGAGTCGTCCCAAAACACGTAGTCAATGTTCTTGTCGCCATATATCGTCTTCAGACATCCGCCACTTTTCAGTGCTAGATCACTGGAGAGGTCAGCAAGAAGGTCGACTTTTTCGTGATCTTCGTCCTTTTAAGCACCGGACTCGGGATCGTGAGTTTGAGCAACATCGTGTATTCCAGCAGGTTGGTTTATGTAAACACCCTGGACTCCCTGCGAAATATAAGTTCTTATATACCGGTTGTTCCACGCACCTTAAAGTCACACACTTGGATGATCAAACCTGGTAGAAAATCTTTATCATCAGCACCGAGGGACCTCTTATCATAATGACTGTATGTAACATTATGTAGTATCATTATTATGAGATACATGCATTCATAGATACCAGCATTACATAGCATTGGGATGAGGGTTGTCTTCCAAACATTTTACTTGTGTGCCAAATCCGCATCTGTCCCATCGCCCCAATCTGTATGCACATAATCATCACGTTGCTGCTTCTTCATAGGTTGAACAGAATCGTCGACTTCGGTCTTCACGACTAAGAGTGCTCCATCGCTCTCCCTGAGTATGATGAGATTGCCACTAAATGGCTTCAAGTTTTTTTTTATAAGGTTTCGGGAAAGTATGGCTTTCTGTACAAGCAAATACTTAAAGCGAACCAACTGTATCCCTCGTTATAGTTCGCTAGAAATTTTCATTATGGCAATTAATAAAAATTGTTACTGTTGCACTATTTTAAAGGTATAGTCGTAAGTCTCCAACAAACAGTTTTCGATCCTTTATGGGCATTTGTTGCCGACATGTAATATTTCCCTGCTGTGTATTTAAATATCCATTTTCATATCGAGGTTATAAATAGAGGTATTGAATGTATGCTTTATGGAATCTTTCAGCCCTTTCGGATGCTCTTCATTTTGTGCCGATGACACATTCGATATGTTGGTAATTTGCCTTTGAACACTGGTAACATGTTCATCCATTGCCATCAAATCGCCGTCGATCTCAGACTTCACTCAATTAATTTTCGCCCCGAGCTCAGAAAAGTAAAAGCAAAGGAATGTGTTTTGTTGAACTACACAATGTGTTATTCCGAAATGATCCCATTACCAGTTTCGAGGACGAAATGTTTAGTAGGAGCATTAAAGGATCGTTCGGGTTGACCAAAATTTCGAATTATGCTTCTATGAGCATTACAAGTTCAGTAGTAAATTGGTATGAGGAATTCTCCACCTTATTCTTTGTCAAGATGCAGCTTGAGGCTACTCTGCCCGAACTATGATATGCTATAAATTATTTTTGATGGTCGACGATGAACTGATAGAAATCCCAAGCGGTACCTGGCATTATTTAGCAGCCAGTCCTCAATAATAACCAAAAATACCTATTTGTTTTTCAGCAGAATGAACACAGACATTAGAAATTTGATGTAATGTCCATATTAACATGGTCGTCGTACACATGTATAAAATTTCGTATCGTTCTTGCGGACCAGCACTATCATGTTTACATTGTCTTGAAGCAGTAGTTTGGATATGCGCTAATAATTGTGGCCGAAGTAAACACAGTCTAAACACGTATTTTACGCCTGCTAAAGTACTCCTCAACGTACTTCTGATTATCACATACTATGACATCGAAGAGGAACTCCGAGTTCGGCAGCTTCTCGCTCGGTGGCACGGCATGCAGAACATGTGCCAGTCGCTGTTGTTTCGGATACTGGAGTGATTTCAATACAGGTACACATTCTCGAACCCAATGCCATTGAGTTCCTCGAGCAGACTCACCAGCATTTATGTCTGGTCACAATTGAATGGTCACATGACGATACCACTCATGGTACCAATCAACAGCTCACCATGACAAAAGTCATGTGAGGGATTGTCAGCTTTCTTGCTAACTTCCATAGCAATGCAGAACCCCTGATTGACGATCTCAATGTATAAAAGGAGCAAATTTATTTGGTCTTATTTCAGTTCACCACAATACCTCCAAGAGGTGCGATCATAACTGGAAGCAGAATCGTATCTACACTGATCGACAATATACCATTCGATCTGCACATTCTCCGGGTACCAGTTCTGCAGACAGGGAACGAAGATTGCCAAAAAACCAACCCATGGTGACACAGACATTAATGCACTGGATGAGGTGTGCAAGGAACATGACATTGCTTACTCCCTAAACAAGGATCTACAATCACGATATCAGACAGACAAGATACTAGCGAAAAGAGCAGAAGGAATATGTTTCGCAATGAATACCAGATTCGGAGAAAATATAGATGTGTCGCATTTTCAACATGATAAAAGCCAAGGTGAAGATGGGCATGTATTAAAAGAGCAAGCAGAAAGTACAAGTGTGACGAGAAGTGGCGAAGAAGAGAAAAAGGCATGCAAGACCTAAAAAAAATGTACCTGCAAATTTTTCCATTACTTTTTGCCGACAATCTGGGCCCTCGGTGGCCTAATAAGAACCATTAGAGGTATCGTCCGAGCCATCAACAGAGCATCGATCAAATGGAAGTCGTTATTTAAAGCCCAAAGGCACAATGCAAATATGGAAAATATCGCCAAGTGTAATACAAAAGTCCAAGGTCTCTCTAAGGCCATACCCAGTAGGTGGAAGTATTCAAAAGTAACGCATTAGAAAAAAGCTGTTATGAATTTACAACCTAAAATACTATTATGTAATATGGATTTGGAACAGGTTGTGGGGAAATTGAAGATACTTAATTTTCGAGTCGTTTTCATGCGATAGAATTACCCCCCTAAACCCAACAGAAACAAGTGCACTGTAATCAAAATCGACACAATCTCAGTTACCGGTATGCACAGGGTAAGTTATGTGAAATTTGGACCATATGTAGAATATGAAAGTAACTGTCATTTACATAATCCACCTGAACTCTGATGGTACCTGAAAGGATCGAAGATGACTTAAAATTACCAGATACCTGAATTGTGTAATTTGTGGACATTTTATGCTTCCAAGTACGTTCATACAATGAATTAAATAAAATGGCTATACATCGACAGCAAACCTTTGGTCATGTGGATAATGCATACCTTGATGATATGTAGCACCGAGCTTAGTGCGGTGCTCTTTCCGCCACTCGACCTGGAGTGGGAATGGTGCATCGGCCTGGACGATTTTCAAATTTGCAGTGCAATACCGAACACCGATGAAAAAACTGCAAGGTTTACCTCGTGAAAAGCGGCAATATCTCCCATGAGGTGTTGCTGCCAGTTGGCGGAAATAAAATAGACTACATTGCGAGGTACATTGAAGTGTCGCTGTCCCCCGACACATAGTTCTAACAACGTGGAAATCCCAATACTCTGAAGAGTGGGAGCAAATGCAGCGAAAATATATACTTTATGAAACCAGCTGGCAAAACACACGAGAAATCGCAGACTGTAAACATCTTGCTAATCAATGTGATAAGAATAAACCGAAATTTGTCCAGTGGCACATTCCTCAATGGTAGGCCCAACAATATGCAGCACGAATATTCGACTATGATCCCTTCAGTTTTAAAATGGTCGTGGTGCCGCAAAAATACTATTTATATTCTGGTCGTCCCGAAGAGTGTGCAAGAACTGTGGCAAAAGTTATCGATAAGCATGGAGATATGTTGAGAAAAAAATAACCCTGCACCTGCATTTGAGAAGATGGAAATAATATATACGATGACCAGAAGCAATAAATCAAACTTTCATGCAAAACTTGCAATCAGTATGCTGCATGTCCCCAAGGTGTTAATGAGTAATGTTTGCATAATGAAAACTATAAGAAACAACCTCTCGCTCAAACGGAACGAGCGGTGTAAAGCCTAGATGACAGGCTGGGGAATCGAATATGATTACAGAATTTCTCTATACTCTGGAGGCAAGTTCGAAGTGTGCACCCACTCTCTATGTTATTGACATTTGCCGAAAACTTCAGAAGAATTACTATCAATTGTAAGGAGGAACCGTTTTTGCTTCTAGCCAATATGCATGCAGACACCATCTTGGGTACGGGTGAAAAGCAGAGGCTGTAGAACTGAAGCTGCATTCTATCGAATGGATGTTGCCTCATAAGCATTTGGGCACTGCTGAACACAAAAAAAAATGCTGAAGAATGTGGAAGATGGCAAAGTCATCGATGTGACTTACACTTCGTAGAGTTTCAAAACCTAGGCCTAGACTGCCCGTAAACCAGCTCATCAACTGGATGGTGATGTCCAGCTTTTCTTCTGAGAAACCAATGTACATTGTCATCGGGCTACATACCGGATGTCAGCACAATGTGAAAATAAGATAACAAATTGAAAATGTGGAAATATTTTTGAATAACGAAATCTATATTAACATTAAAATGGACTTTGAAATCGGCGCTACCTGCTAGCATATAACAAACGTATGCTAAATTCCAAATTACGTATTATGGAAATGCTCAGTCCCTGATAATGTGACCTATTATTTAAAAATATAGTACCGCGCGTGCATTTCGATGTGAGTAAAAAGTATGAGGATATTATCTACAATACAATATACTGTAGGATTGAATTAAGAACTAATGAAAATATTCCTTCCCACACGTACGCTTTCTACCTGATACTTTACAACCATATCGTAATATACAATTTCCGAGACAAGAATGTCAAAATATGTCTTGAGCACAGCTGAGAATATATTAATATATCTGTTCACACACGATAACGAAGTTATTTGCATTCGAGCATCGTCAGCTTGAAGATGTTAAGGTATCTAGAGCCAAAATGGCTTTGTGCTCAAACAGCTTGTAGTGATCGAAGTACTACCACAGACTGGAATGGGGCGAAGGCGAAATGCTGTACTATCAGTTGAGATATGTGCTCAGCGATCTGAAACTGCAATATCCCAAACACCCGATTTACATAGCAGGACCTGGGCAGAAATAATGGCTGAGCGATATGTGTAAATTTATAGTGAAAATTATCGATGTGCAGGCTGAGTACGGATGAACTTTAATTGGCAAATTCTTAAAAATGTATGGCGAGTCACATTGTCTCATCTGTGAAACGTTAGGACTTGACTGGGCTGCACACTGCAGAAGATGCTGATTCCGCACAATTGCTGGTCCCCATTTTTGGACCGGGAATTAACTGCCTAAGACTAGACACGAAGTTACCCACATCGGCTCAAAATAAAAGAAAATTAATTGTCCATATAGTGGCACATCTAATCGACATCCATATTATATATAAAAGGAAAGAATCGACAATGTTGTTAAGTCATCGGCAATAGGTCTGAACGTCACCATGACTCCATTCTGTCATACAAACAATGAAGTACACCAAAGCCAGACTACGGTAGCATGGAGTAAAGTTTCATCGCAGAAGATGGATATCTGCATACCTATACCGAGACCTGCTATAGAGGGGCCCAGAATTGGAGATTCACACCTATTCTAACCTCCTACGAACAATCGCAGATTAAAGTGTACTGTCCAGGGCATTTAGCCTGCATCATGTTCAACACGATACTGTAGATGCAGCTGGCCCTACACCATCAACAAAATCATTCCTCTGGCATAGACCCTTGCTACCATCCAAGCACCAGACAGTGTTGTGGAGTTACCCCAAGCAGGGCACGAACCGTCGGTACACTCCTAGAAGCATGGTTACAAGAAGGATGCCGCTATCCAGACGACCAGACACCTCCGAGTGCATCACCAAAGCCAGACACTCATGTCATTACACACCACAGATGGTTCTGCCTCCATTTCCAGAGACGGACCTACACCCACTCGTCGTTGTCGCCTCCCAGCATGGTGTCTTCCTGAGATTGCTTTTGCTGGTTTCACCACCGGCAGACCTGGTGTGGATGTTCCGGATGCTTATACCTTCTTATCGAGTCTTCGACCAAAGGGGAGCCAGGTCTACACTGCAATGATAATACAATGGATGGTGAATCGGAGACAAGTATTTCTGCTGCTTGTGTCAACGGTCTTCGAAGCGACACGGTGATTTCTGTTGCCCTTAGTAGAGTACTGCGCCTTACCGCTATACGGGAATGGCTTAACATTTTATGATATATCCTATAATCATAAATAAATAACTGCTGATTAAAAAAATAAATTTTGGACTACGTTCGAAGAAGATTTAAATAAAAAAGCATTATCGATATTGGGCTGATTACGTGTATTTTATTACGTGTATAATAAATTTTGTGTAAAATAATATTTGTTGGTTTTTATTATTTACATCTACATAACCAGTTATGTGATATTTCAAAGATGCAATATTCCAAATATTGCTTTAAGTGTAAAGAATCAGTCAATTGAAAGAAAATGTAAACATTACACAGCTCATACATGTATTGGTGTAATACAGTTATTTGTGTTTCAGTAACAACTGTATAAAAACGGCTCCAGGTACGCAAAGTCAGCCTGCTATATTTGAACGTAAAACAGATAACCCTTTATGTGAAATAACACGAGGACGAAAGGTACTTCCACATTAAAAATATGTTTTCTAGAGTATAACTGTGCTAATGATAAAATATTGTAAAAGTTCCTTCCAAGGCTAACATTATTGTACATTGTTTATTAATTAAATATTATTATTTATTTCCGGGGTTACTTCCACACGAGGGTGTTTCCGCAGATTGTTACGAAATTGACTTTGGTAATTGGGAGTTAAACCTGAGAAATTGAATATTTACTGTAATGTGTTATTTTCAAACTGTGGCTAGCTAGTGTGAAGCCTGCTGGAGTTTGGAACTAGATAGCTGTGAGTGGGCCTAGTGCGGCGTGTAGATGCAGTTACAAGACACGGGAGCAAAGTTCAACTCAATCCTGCCAACTTGCGAACAGTGAGCACCGTACCTAAATTAACCCTGCTGTCTCCGCTGCCACTGCACTTCGCGTTTTACAGATTCTATACACACAAGACCCCATCTCCTCAAAAATGATTTTTTATTCATCAGTGGTGACTTCAGATTACGTTACTCGTCAATGCCGTGCGACCTGATATAAGGGAATATCCGAACTTACCAGTGTGTTCTAGTGATTTACACTAAAAATAAATGGATGGAAGATGTGGTATTGAGTGGAACGGTGGAACGGGGAGCTGGAAGGAAGCCGACTATATAGTCAATGAACATTTGCGAGGGTGGTGCTGGGGTTGAAGGAACACGAGTAATCGATAGAGGCTTGCTAACTAATTGGCCAAAGAGAAATCTTAAAGGTTTGCCGACTTAACAGCCAATAAATATTGGCCAGGGTCCAACTTGTCTTTTTGTCGGGAGTTAAGTCGCTCTACCCACCATCGAATACCAGACTTCTGCAAGTAAATCTTAAAATACGGTTTTTAATAATTGTTACAATTTTTATAACTGTATTCATTTTTGAATATTTCATTACTTTTTTAAAATATTTAGGTTTTTTGGATTCAAGGTCATTTAAGGTCACAGTCATTAAGACTAGGTCACGGGCGCGAGGTCAAGGTCATTTGAATTCAATATTGTGGCTGGATGATGTCACAACATGGGAGGAACTGGTCGGCGCCTGCCAACTGCTCCTCTTCTCCCTTATGCCCGTTCATACATTACCATTCTACTTGTGTATGTCAAGAATATGTATTTGCAGATTTTTGTATTGTTAAGCAACGTTACATACACGCAAGTAAGGTTAATGTATGCGGTGTTTGTTTACATGATTTGCTGTCACCGTCTTAATTTTCAACCACTAGCAAAATACGCACAAGGTTGTTGTTCTGTTGCCTTTTGCATTCAATAATGTATTTAATAAATGAAATAACATCGAGCACGTTTTCTGGCAGATGCATTAATAGAGGAGGGATATAATTAACACTGCCTTTCACATACGGACATAACTAAAACCAGGAAACAACTTTAAGGGATACCGGGTCAAGTCGTTACATAAACCATTTTATTTCGCCATTTCAGACATCCCGTAGGCAGTAGTTCAACCTTTCGGAAACAGAATGTAGCTCCATCGAAAATAATTACTTCTTCTCTTCACACCAAATGCACTAAGATATGATGTTCAGTGTGTAAGAACAAATTACTGTTTTCTGCAGCTAAGATCCAAATTAAAGCTTTTCTTTATTTTAATACGAAGTGAAAAAGTAATCGGCTATATTTTTAAGTTCTTTGTAAATGACGCCCCAAAATGTGCCGCAATTTATATGTTTGGGTTTATGTTTTATTTACCGTGTTTGTGATCGGAATCTGTTTCCAAAATAACTGGTCAGTTTTTAAAACAAGGGAGAGCTAACTATTTCAGTTTACAAAACTTCCTCGGTGAATTAAGAGGGCTAATTTCGTTGATCTTTTAGTGTTTTCTAAGAGTGTTGCAAACGTTTACGGGAAACAACTAACAGTGTCGCAGACTTCGCTGTAAGTTGGAATAAATTAAAGTTTACTAAAGGTTCGCACCAAAAACAATATATGTATTTCTTCGAATCTGTGATGCATTGAACTGTTAACATAAACATATATTTTTCTTGGTGAAATTGAAATTTTACGTATATTTTATATATTAATTTAAGAATTAATTTTATAGTTGAAATGAATTAAACATAGTGAAAATATGTGTTCTTAATGCCTAGTAAGAAATAGTCCTTATGCAAAATGATATTAAAAGAGTTTGCGCAAGAATGCAGTGAGTGGTCCTTTTGGTATAATTTTTTTAGACTAGGAAAAAAAATATTGTTTCCATGAGGATGGAGGAATAGCCTCAAAGTAGAAATTTAGCCGGGCTTCAGAAAAGTTGGAAGTAGCCGTGAGTGGACTAT
>NQII01011021.1:0-44511 GCA_002778355.1 Clitarchus hookeri
GCAATTCATCTTCGTGGTAAGACGAGAGAGCGCTTCCAAATCGATGTTCGCCTCACAGTGTCAGAACGTCAACTGCCATTTTTTTCTATATAAATTTGGTTCTTTTTTCCAGTAATGAACCTAGCTCATACCCCCAAAAGGCCTTCCACCATAAAATGTATATGTAAAAAATATTGGACCCTTCTGAGGAAATCCACATATTCGTTCTCCCAGGAAGAAAACACATGACAATACGTTATTTAAATATGTTTGTAGGCATATGTATACATAAATATGTAAATATAAAATTATTTTTAATTAATTTTATTCAATATTATTTATAAGTATATAAATATGTAAATAAAAATATTTTAAATTAATTTTATACATAATTATATATATAAATTTGGGAATATTGCACATGCAGCAGGCGAAAAACAATTGAGGTATTATTTGTAAGACGAAAGCGACATTTCAGATGTTACTGCTGTGCTGGCCAAAGAAGTGGAATCATGTTCGAAAACGACCATGCCACGAACTAGTGTGCGGCTCACATCACGAGAAGAATGAAAATTGGTCACGACATAAAGCCATCAAGCGCAACGCTGAACCCAAAAACGGCGGATAAAAACACTAGTTCATCTCATGGATGAAGACAGATTTCACCAGAATATATCTTGAGCTGACTACATGCTGTATAGCTAGAATGCGAAAAAGGAAGTGACTAATCGATACATAACTCGAATGACGAGAAAGACATAATTGTACACAAATGACGTTTTTCATTTTGCTTACTGAAATGAATAATTTACACCATGTTATGTACTTAAATAATTAAAAACATTAAGAAAATAATTTTTTTAACAAAGGCATAAAATAAATTACACATATAAAAATTTAAACATTACACAATTTTCAGATGATAAAGTTTGTTTTACGACTTCAAAGTGAATAAACAATATTATTAAGCATAAATAGTGCACGTTCCAATAGAAAAAAAAAATATTTGACGAAATACCAATTAAATAAGAGAGAAAATTATTGGAACTACAAGGACATCAAACGAGTGCCAACATAAATAGCACAATCTGTAGCAAAATTAAATACAGGCTCTTATCGTAGTTTGGCGCATGTCAGGCTAGTATGTTTTAAATAAAATACGGCAGTTTGAAAAAGCTGTTTTTAACTATATTGAAGAGCTCAACAATAATACTTACGACATGCGAGGTACCATTAAAGTACCATTCATTCATCTTCTGGGTTATGATGTCTTTTCGTAGATAAACATACCGGGGGCACGTTTAATAATTTAGTCAAAAACTAGGTTTTCAAACACTGAAACGCAGTTCAAGCGCCAGGCAAGCGGAACCCTTAAGGGTAAAAACGTTTACTCAGTGCGGCATTGATATAAAAAAAGCAGCTGGGGCTCACGTATGAAGATATATATGAAATCTGGCTTAGAGTTCATCAGACTCGCGAATTTCTTGCACCTCTTTGTATTGTTAAAAAGGAAGGTCATAAACGTATACGCAAGGACGTGTTTTAACGACCCGTAATCATGGACATTGTGCATTTTGCGGGCTCGAACACACATTGGCGTTATAAGGACCTCCGCTTGAATTACAGTCATCCCNCGAATTACAGTCATCCCAATTGACCCCACGAATAATATTTACACTGGATTTCTTTGTTTTCTGTAACATTACCTTTTTATCTCTTAAAATATAAATCGAGTTCAGTTTCCTTAATTTCTTTTCCTTAAACACGGAACACATTTTAAGGCATGCATTCGTAACGAGGCGAGAATCAGAAGACAGTATACAAGTGCAGGTAAGTAAGATTATATTGTTTATCCTAACGAATGTAAGTTTAATACCTTCATCTGAAATTAAAGTTATGGTACCAATTTCTCATTGACTTTCTAATGTGAGCATGAGCATTGGAATCGAGAAGGTACAGTAAAAAAACACTTTTAAGGATGAACCACACTGGAAAAATAAACTTTGCACACCCTTGCCGCTATTTAATGAACTAAATCTGGAAACGAAAGGTAATTGCGTCCTCAGACGAGGATAATAATGTCAAAATCCAAGTAGCAAAACTGTTTCATCAAATATTTGCGAGAGGAAATGAAATGTCGTTTAAGATTACCCCACTTAAATAAGTGACAAGAATTTTTACGTTTCAGGAAAGCTACAATACGATCCCAACTCGATTTCCGAAAGTTTACAATGAATATACCAGTTGTTTTTTACTCTCCGGTGTATTTTCAACTTCTAGTTTAATTATACGCGTTTTAAGCGATGTCGCCTATCAGCATTTATCTGCGAGGAAAAAGATANTATGTATCATTGGATACGTAATGTAATGTTTTTTTGGTGATTTGGATACGTAATACGAAATAATCACCAAAAGTGTTTATCTGTAGTCCCAAAGTTTGATGTTTTAATCTTTATCGCAACCGATTATAGTAATTAACAAAAAGAACTTAAGTGGCACAGATAGGGAAAAAATACCCGGATGTCCCAAATTTATGTTTAAACTCTTTGTGAAGCCACGATTGTATAGTGGCCAGACTACTCGCCCCCGTTTCCGGCGCTGATCCAATGCCACCTCACTTCACCTTCATCAGCTCCAAAGACCTGGATGTAATGAGTCACCCAAATCTCTGCACTCCACTCCACACTCTTTGTATTTTAAGGGGAAAGTAGTCCTACCATATTGGATTTACTTGTATCCCTCTATAACTTAATTTTCGATGTCAATATTTAAAAACCATGTTAGTCAAGGTATAGGGAACATCTTAACTGTTATTTCTAGATCACACTAATTCTTTACGTGATTAATTTCACATCTGCAACCGTACACAAATATTACATAATTATTTAGTAATATCAATCCCACATGAGAAAATACAAGTATAATTGAAACCGTACAAATTAAAAAAAAAATCGTCAAGTAGTTCTCTAAGTCATGTCTAGCTTGGAATTTTTTTTATGTCTTGTCACAAACTATTGTTACTATTATTTGTAAGAAAAACTTATTGTAGACAGTCTAACGGACTGCAAGGTGTTTGACGCTATAGGGACAATGTTGGGTGTGTGCGATCGCGTGTAGCCATTCTGATGTTGTCAGCTCCGTTTGCAGCCACGTGAAGCAGCACTACAATTTTGAAGGAAATGGTGGAGGTGACAATGTTTTCTTACGTTTAACGTAAGTAGAGTTTAAAGTGTTATTAAATATGAGAACATGGCCGAAGTTCAGGGACGATGGACGATGGAGGGCAGAGTTAGATACTTCACCACCGTCGCATGTAACAATTACACAATAACGTGACATTTTCTTTAGGGGTGGGACTGTGTGTGATGTGAAGAAAGTGTGGTGCGGTTGGAAGAGAACGACAGCTGACCAAGTAAGTGTGGTGGCTGTGTTGCACACTTTTACACGTTTTCCCGGGAATTCGAAGTTCGTACGGCAAGCTGTGCGTTAGATGTCAGTAAATAAAGTGTCCACGGCATTTTAAAGCAAGTAAAGTGCTTCTTGTTTTGAGTGAAGTCTAACCCGATAGGCATGTCGAATTTTATGAGTGGGTTGTGAACATGCAGTGTTAAAATAACGCCTGTATAATTACGGAAAATTACGGTTACAAATTATACATTCATCTGCGTTAAATTACGGTCTCTACGTTTTTTCAATAACGCTCTCTCCATAATTCTATATAAATCCCAGTTAATTCACGCAATGTGTCCACAAAATTGTAAAATTGTTTTTTTAATCTTCTCTTATACAACTGGGTTACACAAAAAGTTTTACTTTCGTTGTGTGAGTGATTCACCGCATATAAAAATACAAAATAAAATAATTTAAAAAATTGTCCGGTGGCGGGATTTGAATTAACAAAAAATAATTTACGGTCTAACAATTTACCACTTTTTTTGTTATTGACACGTATAGTGACTAAATGATACATGAAGTACAATAGTGGACAGAGGCTAAAGTGAGCATATCCTTACTGTGGTTACATACTTGTTACAAATTAATTAGTTACGACATACGCATACTCAGCGATACACTTTAAAAGAAAAACAAATAATGCCGATATTTTTTGTTCGGTGTTTTATCTTTCACCATCAGCTATCTCGCCCTACGCAGTCTGTCAATAAATTCACGTAAGTGGAAGGGGGTCGGCGTATTGATAGTAAAGTCAATCAAGTTGAAGAGTAGCCGGAGCAGCCGGAAGAGCAACCACGGCACTCCATTTGACGGCAGGGAACGCTGCCAAATGAAGAAAGCAGAGTGTCTCCTCACGTAGGTCGTCAGCTGCCACGTCAAGTCTTCGTGCGACGTGACGTATGCACCAGTTCCATAAGGGACGGAAATATATACAAATGGTAACCCGATGAAGAGCTGTATCACGTGTGTCACATATTACACATCGATCATCAGCGTCTAGGAAAATACGTTTACATAGAAACTTAGTGGGTGGTAGTCGTCGATAAAGGAATATGAAGGCGCGCGGAGAGGTGTTGGTATTTCTACATCTGCTAAATGTTTCCATATTGTTTCCCAGTGCAAATTAAACCATTTGAGTTGCACCCTCGGAACTACATTCACCGTTCTTCGATTGTGTTTGAACAATACACTTGTAGTGACGCCTACACAGTCCGGTAATTGACTGACAGTTTACTGCACGCATTGAAGTGCCTGTAGGTAACGTCGAGGGAGAATACGTTCGTTTGTTTAAACTGGGTGATGAAGCGTTGTGACATCGCTACCTACCTCGCTTTTACGAGAAGTAATGTTGTAAATGCGGGGTTTATGCGGAATGATATATATATATATATATGTGTATATATATTAGTTTCTTGTCATGTTAGAGTGTTTGCGATTTTGTTTCCATTTTCGTAATGTACTTCACTGTGTAAAACAGAGAAATTAAATTTTTTTTCTATATTTTGTTTTGTAGTGGGATTTGAACACGAATCGAAAAATTAACAATCAATAAATAGAATTACTCATCTACCACTCCTTTACACGAATTAGTTCGTAAATATGGGTTTTACATGAAAGTGACGAACGTTCGTGTTTTAGTTTCAAGTCGTTCTGAGCGCTAGCTATATTGCTGTTTATAAAACAAGGTTACGAAAAAATTGTTTTATTTTCGTTATGTGCGTGTTTTACTGAGTATACAGAAGGTTTTGTTCTGTAGCGGAATTTCAACAAGAATAAACGAATTGGCTCTCCTAGAGTGTGTCACCACTCACCTACTACTATTTTACAGGAGGTAGTATTGTGAAGATGGAATTTTATACACTTTAGGTATCATCTGTATTGTTCGTGTCTCAAAATCGAAGCCGTAAGCATACGAAGAGCTTACGCATTTTATATCTACGAGGATCATTTCTGTTATTTGTCATTATGGAGTTCCTTTCCGTAAATTAACTTTTAATCTCAGTAAAAGTTTAAGTAAATCTTCAGAAATGTCTAACATTGTGTGAAACATTTTCCTGTCGTGACTGTTTGGTCCGATGAGGCCACCCTTAAATTCAATGGAACACAATTGCGTGAACTGCGCCGATGAAAAATCCCCACATTGCGCTAAAGCATGCAGTTGATATTCTGCCTGCCAGATGAGTTGTGGGGCCATTCTTCTTTAACGGGATAGTGACGTAATTCCAGTACCATGTCGCAGCAAAACATTGTGCCAGTTGTTAACCAAGCCAACCCAGACGACGAGTGTGGAGTTAGAAATACTATCTGCGTCACCTTGCACCTGGTGCAGGACAAGAGGACAAGCGGCGGCCATCTTGTATAATGTCAGGAGTCAACCTCCTTCTCTGTCAGGCCTAGCCGACGTCGGCCGTCTTGGATTTTCCTTTCCGTTTAGTCATTCCTGGTCAGTAGTGGCCATCTTGGTATCTACTTCTCCGAGTGCTCCTGAATTCGTTTATTTCCCCATTCCTTCCTAACAGATATCTTAACTTCATGCTCTTGCATTCCTCCCATCCTACTTCACGCCCTCACATTCCTTCCTACCTGTTCCTACTTCATGCCAATCCTTCCTATCATATGCCATAACTTCAACTCCTGCATTCCACCCAGACATCCCTACTTCATGCTCTTGCATTCCTGTGGTTTTCTCTTTGTGCTCCTAATTCTGTTATTCTCCCATTCCTTCCTACCAGTTATTGTTACTTCATGGTCTTACATGCCTTCCTCCCTACACCACGTTCTTGATTCCCTACTACCAGTTGCCCCTACTTCGCGATCTCGCATTCCGGAACATCAAAGATGATTACGGCCTCTACTTCACACTCTAGTATTACTCCCTATATCATGCTCTTCCATTCCATGCAGTCAAATGCACACCCCAAGTCCCCACCAGGGCACCAGGCAAACTTCATGCATGTCCCCTCGTCCCTGCCAGAATTCCAGTCTCACTTCACGACTGCATGCGTATTTTTCCCCATCCCCCACACACCCCACCAAAGCAGCAGCACCGAGGTCAATAGACAGCACACGCGCAAGGCCGGGATACGTGGCTAGCGCTCGCGGGAAACAATTTCGTTCTGTACCATCAAGTATAAGTAGATTAATCAGTCACATGCAACAGCACGGTCGCTTCACCCACGCAGCGTTGCCCTCGCACTTNTAGATTAATCAGTCACATGCAACAGCACGGTCGCTTCACCCACGCAGCGTTGCCCTCGCACTTACCACCCGCGTGACATGACCATGCGGAAGTCTCCCGGGCTTGGGACTGGGGGATTACACTTTGCTAGCAAAAATGTGACTGGTGTTTTCTTAGACACACACACACGATGTGTGAGTATAAGGAAACAGCATTGGCATCGCAAACAAAGTGTACGGGTGACTTACAATGCAATAATGGAAAGACAACCCACCCAAAAAAAAGCGGAAAAAGAAACGCACAGACAGGCCTCATCAAAGGGGAAGGGAACAGAAGAGATAGAGGAAGAGAAAAATGGGGTTGGGGGAGGACAATAATGGAATAAAAGCAAGTACGATACGATCACTAGTTACTACAGCACTAATAATAACATTTCACATTCGCAACCGTTGCGTTAGTACGTGCATGAACGATTGAAGAATGGGAAATAGTACACACTCACATATCGATAACACACTTGACAAGATAAGAATATCTCTTGCACGAGATACAGCATGTCACCAATCACCAACACTATGCTATAGTACATAATGGTAACATGCCTCACAAGATAAGGATACATCTNTACAGCATGTCACCAATCACCAACACTATGCTATAGTACATAATGGTAACATGCCTCACAAGATAAGGATACATCTTGTATGGGCTAAAGTATGCAACCAGCCAGAATCCCTGACAAGATGAATATGGCTATTGCACATGCTACAGAATGCTGGAAAAAATAAACACAACCATCAACAGCAGCATACATAATGATATGAATATGGCTCTTGGATGTGCTACATTATACTGCTGGAAAAAGTACATACACAGGACATACTGGTAACATGCCTGACAAGATAAGAATACCTATTGCACAGCATGTTACCAGCCAGCTTACTTGGTAAGAAGAATATGGCTCTTGCATGTACTACAGTATGCTGTAACAGTACGCGCACAGAAACATTATACCTGACAAGAAGAATATGTCTCTTTCATGTGCTCTAGTATACTGCAGTACATAAACTGCAGAATATTCCGGTAACACACCTGGCAAGATAAGGATACCTCTTGCTCGATGTGCTACCAGCCAGCATACCTGTCAAGAAGAATACGACTNAACACACCTGGCAAGATAAGGATACCTCTTGCTCGATGTGCTACCAGCCAGCATACCTGTCAAGAAGAATACGACTTTTGCATGTGCTACAGTATGCTAAACGGGACATATGATTATCATTCCTTTACAGCATACCTTATAATATGTATATGACTCTTGCACATGCTTTCGTAGGCTGCTGAAAAAAAACATTAATGTCAATCATTGTGGGAGAGGGGAATGGAAGCGCTTCAGCGTCGACAAACCCCGGGGCGAGGAACTGCCTCCTACCATGCATCCCGACCTAATGCTGTTTACCTGTACTCTCATTACATTTGGGACATAAGGATGTGTTTATAATCATGTACGGTTATGGTATTCCATACAACGCTTTTCTGTATCCTTTTCGCTCTCTTCTCTACCATATATTTGAATCGATATGTGTACAGCTTCGTCCTCAGCCCGGCAAACTCAATCATATCATTGACTCCGCACTCATCCTTGAATTTATCAATCAACCTTGCATTGGTGGCCGAGTAGCAGAGATGAGTGACAGGGTAGGCACTGGCGTTGAACTCTGCCTTAAGTGCCGGGTATGAAGCGAGGTCACTGTAGAAGTCGGGGCAGGCGATTTACGTTATAAAGGAGATTGTGTGTGTATATATATAAGATTGACGTTACTGCCATACCTTGCTCCCATTACATCGTAGTGGAAGATATACATGAGAGTCTTTGACAGGTGAAGTACGGCAAATCCAGCATATATGGGCTTAACAAAAAGAATATTCTCGTGAGATAACTTGACCAGCGAAAGCATTTCATAACATACAGTTCTACATTTGAAGAGTGGTTTCGCAATGAGTTTCTTCGCTCGAATTTCACTGCATGCAGGTTCCATATACTGGCATTTATGCCATACAAAGCATTATTCATAAGCTTGTAGAAGTCCTCCTCGAAGACATTCGTGGCTGCTTGGTGTTTCGCCATATTCAGTTCGATATATGGCTTCAGCAACGCTTTCTGGTTGAATCGAATGATGCGATGTAATACCTTCAGCCTCAATCCAATACCGAATGCCTGCTTGAGGTTGGCATAATGAACGATGTAGTTATGCTTCATCTCAAGAGTGGTCATGAGTTTAGTCTGTTTGTACCCCAGGGAACACTCATTCACCAGCAGGAATGGTAGATCTATATGTTCCTCATGGAGTGTGGTAGAGTACTTACTCTACATACCCCTCCAGTATGTAGCCAACATCTCCATCGTCCGGCATGGACATGATGTTGATATCCATACTGGTCCATTCGAAACAACTGGCAGGGACATTGCCTATCCATACAAATTATTAGCATCTACATACTGAAGGTAGGTAGACGGCCTGCTGGCATTGTACGTGGCAGGAATTCTATTGTTGTTCACCACCTAGTAACGTTTGATGCGCTGGGCTACTCCNGCCTGCTGGCATTGTACGTGGCAGGAATTCTATTGTTGTTCACCACCTAGTAACGTTTGATGCGCTGGGCTACTCCCCCCCCCGAATACAAGCCTCGATAAACCGGTGGACATCATAGTTGATGGGTAGCTCCAACTCCACATGAGATTTGCACAACATTGCATCGAATGAGAATCTGGGGGCACTCACATATCGGACACAATCAAGACCGTATGTGGTCAGACATACCCCCCAGAAATTTTCGAGGATGTCGCACAGAATCAAGATGTCCGTCTTCAGATCTATCTCTGAGTATTGGCTTAACGTGCGACATCCGAATGTCGTTCAGATAGTTTGAGAATTATGATAATCTTCTGTATTGATGTTGCATCCTGTGAGATGGTTGTAAAAAGCATCAATGGGCGGCNAGTTTGAGAATTATGATAATCTTCTGTATTGATGTTGCATCCTGTGAGATGGTTGTAAAAAGCATCAATGGGCGGCAGTTGTGGCTCGTCGAGCTTCCCCCACGAGTCGACATAATCGTAGGGGAACACTCCTTTGTAAGTCACAACTCGAGCTGTTCGTCGTTGAAAAATGTTACCATCGTTGTCTTGAAGCCACTCGATGGTAGGTTCTGGGCAAGTGTTGCAAGGCTGGCAGACATGAATATAAACATTTCGATAAAATGAATAGTGAATTTGTCACCCAAACTTTTTCTGAAGGTAATAATTTATTCTTCTGTGTACGGGATAATAAATATGTCCTGTGTATCATAGCCAAGCTGCTTAATAATGAAATTGGAATCTTATACCAAGTTATGGAAGAGGATTGGCAGTATCTGGGTCGGTGACGAAGCTTGTTGCAGTTATTGGATGCCGCCCCGATAAAGTTGCTAGAGAAATGGTCATGTTCGGGTCCCTTACGGTTATTGTGAGTGAAGGGGCTAGAACAGTAGCAGCAGGAGGCAGCCAGAGCATAGCAATTCCATTCGCCAGAAGTCAGCATCCGCTTAGGCTCGGACTGGCTATATATATTCTTCACCAGATTGTCAATTCCCACGACTTCTTCCATGAACCGCTTCGGTGCGTCTTCTCCGGTGTAGTATTTCATGTCTGCGAGGAGGCTGGTCGTCTTGGAGTCTGGTATTATGTCGTTATCCATATTTATGTAGATGCCATAGCTGCATGGCATGTGGTTCTGGTACTTATAGGTGTAGTGTGTCCACGGGTTTGGCTGGCATGTCCGGACCGGCACTAGCATAGCCTCAAAGTCTGCGTACATGACTATANGTAGTGTGTCCACGGGTTTGGCTGGCATGTCCGGACCGGCACTAGCATAGCCTCAAAGTCTGCGTACATGACTATAGGTACCTTATCACTTTTGTGGAAATTCTGAAACTTGAGCACAGGAGGCTGTCCATTCTTCTCCAGCTGCGACATGTCAGCACAGGCTGGTGCATGCTCATTACAGTACCTCCTGTGCTCATCCAGCATCTCAGCAAAGGTCAGCCCCATCACTCGTGGTTGGTCATCAGATGTCTAGAAGCAGCATTTTAGTATACGGGTTGTTTGTTCATAGCCAGTCNTCATTACAGTACCTCCTGTGCTCATCCAGCATCTCAGCAAAGGTCAGCCCCATCACTCGTGGTTGGTCATCAGATGTCTAGAAGCAGCATTTTAGTATACGGGTTGTTTGTTCATAGCCAGTCACCTGGGAGCGTACCAGCTGGATTAGATAAGCTTTGTAACAGTAATGTGAATTATTGTTCTCCGTTACGAAAAAAAGGAGGTCGAAGTGCTGGGCCAGTTCTTCCTTCGANTGTAACAGTAATGTGAATTATTGTTCTCCGTTACGAAAAAAAGGAGGTCGAAGTGCTGGGCCAGTTCTTCCTTCGACCCCCCTAATGGGACCACCTTCTTATTTTCGTCGAGTGCATAGATGTTTACACTGACCCCAGGATTAGTCCTATCGATCATCGATNTATTTTCGTCGAGTGCATAGATGTTTACACTGACCCCAGGATTAGTCCTATCGATCATCGATATTTGGTGCAGAGAGGTGGGCAACTCTAGCTCACTAAAGTTGAAACTCTTCTCCAGGTCGAAATCTTCTTTTGTGATGTGCACAGGATTCTCAACCTCTACATATCATGCCAGGACTGCCCATTTAAAACACTGCTGGAACCGGTTTTGTGGGTTAGTAATTGCCTTCTTGGCTTCGATTTGCACAGGCAGGGCGATGTAGGAGGAAGCTGTCAGCAGATAGAACTTGCAGACACATGGCTGATGCCTANTTCGATTTGCACAGGCAGGGCGATGTAGGAGGAAGCTGTCAGCAGATAGAACTTGCAGACACATGGCTGATGCCTATTCATGGAGGTGAGGGTCCAGTCACTTCCCTTCCCCATGTATTCGTCTTCCTGACATATCTTGACAATTGCAGCCGACCCAGCATCTTCAATGTCGCCTATATTGAAGAGAGACACATNTCGTCTTCCTGACATATCTTGACAATTGCAGCCGACCCAGCATCTTCAATGTCGCCTATATTGAAGAGAGACACATTCTTCATCTTGAAGGCATGATGGTCTGTCACGTCGTCTTGCGGCTTCGGTTTGTCTCATGTGCACTCTAGAAAGATGCTGAAATTAACCACCCCCTGGTCCTCGATCTCCTACTCCAGCTGGGTGATGATATTCTCCTTCGTCCCCTGGAGGCAGCCACAAATATCTACGGCCCGATTCGAGGTATTCTTGGCGATGTACGTCTTTATGGGACCCCGAAACGCCCTCTACGCCTCCACAAATCCATAGGCGTCACACTCGCTGGTACAGGTGACGACGATGGTCCTACTGCGAGATCGGCCCTCTGTAGCTATAATGCGGGCTGGTATGGGCTGTGGGGCATAGGATGGCCCTGGGTGGGAGGCAGTCATGCCAGCCCTTTTAGCCGGTGGTGAGCGCATGGGGTGGGGGGTGGTTGTTCCATTGTTTTAAGCGCTATGTGTTTTCATNCAGCCCTTTTAGCCGGTGGTGAGCGCATGGGGTGGGGGGTGGTTGTTCCATTGTTTTAAGCGCTATGTGTTTTCATATTGTAAACTCGGGTAAACTGTCTGCCACAGTTCCAGCATGCCAATGTCTCTGCATCGAGATTTTCCCAACACCTATGTTCATGGCGACGTGCATATTTAGTGTAACTGAAGCTATCATTGCAGAATATACAGTTGGTCGATGCAGTCTCCACGATCAGTCCTGTACATGCTATGCGATGGCTGGCAAGATTGTCGGTGCGGGCAATTGTCTTCCCGCATCTATCGCACATGAATTGTGGCATATCCCTGCATTGGTTGAGGGAGCAGGTGCGTTAAGGTGCAAGCCATGCGGCTGATCGGAAAACAGCCGATCACAGAAACCACACTGTAGTGCAGGTGGTCGCGTCATAGGTGCGATAGTCAATGGTGGTGTGGAAGAAGAAGAAAACGACGACTGAGATGATGACGATGATGTGAAAGAAGGGAAAGCGAGAAAGGGAGAACTAGCAGAATCTATATTGCTCGTGAAAGAGGCAGAGAAAACGCAACGATGCAGGACGTCTCGACTGGCCGGTCTTGTGAAATATGCAAAGGACTGCTCGACACCGCAGGACCGGAAGGGAATTTATGGAAAAAAATGTATCATTCTAAGCTAGCCTGGAAAAAAACGTCTTGCAACAAGCCTAAACTCCACGATACGGGCCGTATCGATTGAGTACCAGCACAGTATAGCAAATGTACAAATAAAAAACCAAAGAGGATATCTTGGAGTGTTCCCACACTCTCTTCCCCGAGCACGCGATCACAGAGCCATACCTACCTCGCGCTGGCAGGTGCGCATGCGCGGTCAGTTCCAGCTGAAAACAGACAGCTCTTTATCGATCAAGCCAGATGTAACATTCATTACTGACAGCATGCAGAAAAGTCAGCTCTATTCCTGTAAATATTCTTGTCCACGCAGTCAATTCTTGTATTACTAACTCGCTTAGTCCTATCTATTTATCTAAATTATATACTTTTTCTCGAAATTTTCATTTAAAGGGCTAATTTTCCATTATACTAATTCACTCACATTTGTTATGCAGCTATTTTCACTACTAATTTTTGTATTTACAAGTTTATTTTCAGTTTATTTCGCACTACTAACTTGGGTATTTACAGCTTCGTTCAAGCTATTTGCACCTGCGTTCACTTGGCATCTTAGACCTTCAATAATGCTGGCAGTGCTAACAGTTATGCAAACATTTTTCAATTTAACATTCACTCCGACGGTTTTAGAAAACAGTCTTAATGTTTCGGCCTACAGCTATTACAATGAATTAATCTGTTTTAATATCACTAATTTATAACTTGTTCCCTAACTTAATTTAAAGTTGAATGCCTCCATCTCAATTCTGACACCAGTGTTACAAATCGCCAGACCGGCGTGTACAAGGTGCTTTGGGGGATGCAGGTCATAATAAAAAATAAAATAACATAATTTGAGTTTTAATGGATTAACACAACTGTTATTCACAATGTGCCAGTAGCTTGCTGAGACGTGGAAACAGTACTCTTTCTCCNTTTTAATGGATTAACACAACTGTTATTCACAATGTGCCAGTAGCTTGCTGAGACGTGGAAACAGTACTCTTTCTCTCCTTCCTTCAGTGTAAGAATTTCCCAAAAGCAATAAACTCCCCCTACCCTCTTCCAAATGGTGTCAAAATGGCNTCTCCTTCCTTCAGTGTAAGAATTTCCCAAAAGCAATAAACTCCCCCTACCCTCTTCCAAATGGTGTCAAAATGGCAATAAAGTGATAGGGTTCGCGAAAGCTGCTAACATAGGTTTATTTTTTTTATTCTATATTTTGGGGAAAACATAAATTTTGATTTCTTTTATATACGTCTCGAGTCAAATGACTGAAATATTTTAATGCAAGAATAACTAACCATGGTGGTCACCAAAGTACAAGAATATTATAAAAATATAATAAAATATTATTTAGAAAAACCCGTCAAATGAAAATGGAAATTTAAATGTTACATTAAACATCCTCATGAAGATATACCAATTTTTAGCTTATAACATTATGGACAGAACCCTCCTTGTACCCTTTATGAAGGAACAGAGTTCCGAACATATCTGAGTCCCTTACTGGTTCTCAGCCCCAAAGCAGGAAGACTCTCCTTTTATTTATTCCGTCTCGTTCTCAAGAAGGTTTTAAAACACCCAAGAAATGTGGAACGCCTTTCTCGGTGACGTTACGTATGGGAAGAACGCTCCTAGAAGGTCTTGATGATTGGGGGAGGAAATGGAGAGCGACCCGAGGCCGAAGGGAGCAAGGCGGCTGCTGCCCAGAATGTTGGCAGCGTTCGTTCTAGCCGCAGCAGTTCAACGGGGCGCCACACCCACACAGGTAAGGTTAACGCCACCAACATCGCCAGCGGCCCCCACGTAGTTTCACGTAGACAGAAAATTGCAAAACGTACTTCTCGTAACAGGTACTCGTTGTTCGATGTGGCAGGGTCACAGCATCTATTTATTTCCACTATTCCTCTTGCTATTCTCAGTGTGCGTAATATTTAGGGTCTATCTCAATTCTAATTAAAACAATTTATTTTTACAGTATCTTACACATTTCTGGGTTCTGTCCAGCAAAAATTAAAGCACGCAGGAGATGCAAAATTTAAATTTATTGAATTACGAGAATTTTGGTTTTGCATTTTGCGTCAAACAAATTTTAAATTTTTACTCAAGCAGAGCTAAAAATATTTTCTAACCTCACTGGAATATCATAAAAGAATTTCTTGGAAATTCATAATGAGATTCATTTTTAGATTCACTTCAAATCTTACGCTAAACTTCAAATGTAAAAACGCGATAAGTTCATTTCTGATCGTAAGCGAAAAAATGTTGCACCTAAAATANCAAATGTAAAAACGCGATAAGTTCATTTCTGATCGTAAGCGAAAAAATGTTGCACCTAAAATAAACAGCTTCGTATCATTTTTATGAATCAATAAAATATTTCAGCTAAGTCAAAAAGTGTTTATTATTAACGTTTCAAAATATGTTTTAAGCAAGGTTTGGAGCAAAAATTTTCTTGATTACCGCTACTGGGGCATAAAATATTTTACCATTGTTTTGTGGTTTAATTTAATTACTGTTTGTATCATGTTCAGAAAATTTAAAATTTCGTCAACAAAACCTAGAAAATTCTTTTGGCACACGAACAACACTAAGAGACAACCTTCGTTTGTGTATGGGTGTAGCCACGCCCTACTCTAACTTTCAGTCGTCACAAACTGTGCTGTTATCGACCAGCTGATTTCGAAGAAATAAGTTATTTGTGTGTGACAAACGCATTACATGTTGTCTGGTTTTTCGGTCGGAATTGGTCGACAAATACAAACAGCCGCGACTGTAAATAGGAAAACTAGCATCACGGGAAAATTACTGGCTTTTCGAACACACTTGACACCCGCCCGAGCTGCGTGCAGGTAATTACAACTCCCCTGACTCACACGAGGCGTCGTGCACCCGCACCTGAACGCAAACCTAACAGCACGCTCGCACGCAACAGAGCGGTATTCTCTTTCGCAACTACTCGAATGTCCTTTAACCTCTACACACAAAAAAACACTGATCATCGAGGACACAAAACAAAGAACGTATAGTTCATTTATGATTGGTTACTTTCAACTTTTCTTTAGCCCTGCTAAAGTTCTACTTCCATAAAATTCCTTCATAGCTTAACCGAGTCAAGAAAATTACACCAAAGGGACTACGCACTGCATTCGTGCGCACTCAGCACAAGAATATTCTTCATAAGAACTATTTCTTACCAGGCATTACCAAGACTTCTATTTTCTATTTGCTTTTATCCGTATTAATTATGAATGAAACATCATAATTTATAGACATAAAATAAGTAAAAGTTTAATTTAACCAAAAATAAGGCACGTTTATGTTAACACAAGTATGGAACGCTTGTGATAAATTACATATTTAAGAAACAACCACACATTTCCTACAACGGGTGGTTTTTCAAAGGTTTGTTTCAAATAGTGTGAAGTAATAGTNATTTAAGAAACAACCACACATTTCCTACAACGGGTGGTTTTTCAAAGGTTTGTTTCAAATAGTGTGAAGTAATAGTGAATAGACTACAGCCGCGAAGCTTGGTTCACAATGAAAAACGCGCATTAACGAAAGTGTATGTATACAATTGAAAGTATAGGCCGTTCATTTTTTAATTTACTGAATAATAAACGCGCCAACAATACAGTAACAGCGAAATATCCAGAAACGTAAAAATTATACTAACATACCAATTCTTACTCTTATGTGCATTAAACAAGTGGAAAGAATATTTAATAAATTCAATGCGCAGAATTTGAAACCAAACACTTTCAGCACAACAACGCTATGAGGTTGAAATAATTATGTATAGCTGCCAACTTAACTGGGAACAAGTTACTCATTGTGGACATTAAAATGTATGCAATTACGAGCAGGAAGTTGTTCCAAAGGTTGATTTTAAAAGTCTTTAATTAACCGTTAACAACCTGTATATATTATTTACGACACGGTTCATGGTCATTGTATACATATCGTGTAGGACGCATCATCGACGTGTAGATGTAGGCGAAATGGTAGTATTTCGTGTCGTGTGCATAAGACCTTTAGACAAGAGGAGTGCTGGAAGAAATAATAAGCAATATTTTATTTATTAAAACATTTCAACTGCAAAGAAAATTCAATGTTTTCTGTTTACCTTTACATATTTAAAACATTTGCATGGACTTAGTGCTTTCTTTAATAAATCACCACTTTGCCCACCACACGTTAATATATAATCGTGTTTGATTGGTTTAAACATAAGATGTACACGTTTTATGTACACCTTCTATGCACACTTCTAGGACGTGTAAGTAATTGATGGTGAACCGAACTTACGGGCTGGTCTGCACTCAAGTTAGAATGGAGTTCTATGCCTTTACTTTGCGTTGTTAATACGTTCAGGGTACAACCAACCCGGTTACTGGGGTTAGACAATAGTTCGATATTACAAACTGAAAGAAATGTAGAAGATTAATATAGTCACTGGAAGTAGAACTCAAAAATATCTTCAGGGTTCTATGTACAGAACTGGCACCGGTATGCGTGGAAAACCGGCACAAATGTAGCTGAAAATCGACCTGCTAAGTCTAGATTTTTACAATTAGTTTGATACATGCGTTGGCATGTCATATCCCATGTAGCCTGCCAAATGTATTATAATTTATTAGTAACAATGGTTTTGTGCAATCCTGAAATGTATTAAAAATAATATTACTGCACTTCTCAATAACGCTTAAGGTGTGGACATAACTGTAGTAATGCGAGAAGCGAATAATTTAAAGTATTTTTTTTTACACTGTAGTCCAATTCCAAATACATTGCTATTAGAAATAACTGACAACTGAAATATTTTTATTTTTGTCGTACAAACGCTACAGTGAGAATTGACGTACAATATTTTGCAACTACGTAATCCAAGTGCATGTAAAACTAGCAACCATGGTTCTTGGCTATTTTAATATAGACATGATGCTAGGGAAGGAAATGTAATATGCAGAAAATAGAATCGAAAGGGGGTTCAGAAAATTGTGCTATTAACTGTAAAACAGCCGTAATTTGGATTTGCGTATTTCCTTTGCTTTGTGTAATTTTGTGATCTATTACGCTCGTCGAATGAGGCCTGTCACTCATGCGCGCATTGCCGTTCTTGATACGTGGTTCAATATAGACGCAATATTTGTAATTATTTAGTTCCTCTTTGCTTACGTTGGTTTTACATTGCGAAGACACGTCTTAGAGTTAAATTGAAATTTATTTTATTATGAATATTGGGTTCTGTGTTCGTAGTTTCCCAAGATGCCAAGAACGTGCGGAATCACATTACTTGGTAGCGATGGGCGATCGGACCTGTATGTTTTGCTATGTTTAATGTATGTATGCATGCTTGTTTGTTTGTTCTCCAAATAATTCTAAACCGTTTGACGAATCTGGACCAAATTTGACAGGGATGCTCTTAAGTACCCAACATAAAATACCACCTAGGCCAAAATTCCCCCTCTCCACAAAATCCTCTGAGGAACCAGAACGCTCCGAAAACCCTACAACGGGATCGTGTAACTCAGTTATCCACTGTACGAATCTGGACCAAATTTGGCAGTAATGTCCTTTATTACCCATATAAAATCACTGTGAAGACCAAAAGTAACTCCAGTACCCATCCGGACGGAAACACATTAAACGTGACCTTTTTCTCCAGACCCTCGTTAAGCCTGTGATGTAGCCCTTAAAACTGGGTCATGTATTTCTTATTGGTTTCTTAAATACTTAGCCATCACCGGGTATTTCTGTAATAGGTTTTCCACTGTTAACTGAGCACTTTGGAAATCAACTTTTGAAAAATATCACTGTCCCTACCAGCATAGATTTGAACACGCACGCCGTCTGGCATGCACACAGTAAAGTTGGGCACGACAGACGGAAAGTAGTTCCGTGTTTTAACGTTGAATTAAAAGTATTACGTAAACACGNATGACTCATGCTTAACTTTTCTAATAATTTCACAGTTTCACTTGACTGATGCATGAATTAAGTGACCAGGCCAATTGCAACGTTAATGCAGGATACACAACGTGCATAAAAGTAGATCTTAAGTGGAGGTTTCAAAAGTGCTCAGTTTACCGTGAACTGGCAAGCACGTTGAGCGCAATGCGAAATATTGGCCGTGTCAGTGAATGGAGGGGAAATTGTGGTATCTGTTAAGGGGGGAGTACCCTTGCCATCTTGGATTTACGTAGTTTACTCCTTAAATAAATTTTCGGAGTCAATATTGAAAAACCAAGCTAATCAATGCATAGCGAACATTTAACAGTTATTTCGAAATCCCACTTATTTTTCTTACATGATTAGTTTCACATCTGTAACCGTAATCAAACATTACCTAATTATTCAATCATTTCAATCCCACATGGGAAAATGCATGTATAATTGAAACCCTACAAATTTACAAAAATTCGTAAAGTAGTCATGTCTAGCTTTGATTTTTTATTCCTGGTCATACATTTTTATTACGAAAAATTGTAAAGAAATTCGAAGATGAAATGGATTTTAAACCATTAAAGTAAGTAGCTGTTCTGTTAGCTTCGGTGATCACCTTAACTTAGTCGGAAACGTATGGAGCATTTCGCAACGTCACAGAGCGAAGTAAATTAAACTAAAGTTTCGTTCACGAAACATTCACGAATTGGTATAAATGATTACTCACGAGTAGATAAATTTACAAACAGATTATCTTCTGAACAAAATTAATGAAAATGAATGACGTTGAGGGCGTTTAGCAAACGTTCTGTGAGTGATACATCTTAGGCTATATAGTATTTTTTTTACCTCCACGTTGTGTTAATTTGAAATATCTTGAGTGCTTATTGTGTAAATAATCATTATATTACAAACATAAGAAAAAATAAAACATAAATGTAAGTTATGATTTTGACATCTTAATATTTGCGTCATTCTAAAGATGTCGTTTTCATGGGAGAAGGCTAAAAAATTCGTGCCTGTCCCCGATTGGCGTATCAATTGAATGTATAAATCCACTATCCCGTAAACCAGTAGAAATAAGTATTAAACCTATCAAGCCGAGAGACTTACATAATTAGCCAGTTTTCGCGGTTTTAGTTATCATTGTTTTTCTTTGCTTGGTAAAGTTTTTTAAATAAGATTAAAAAAAAAACAGGTTTACGTTCGAAGTATAAGATATTGTTTAAATTGTTAATTCTAGCTAACAAAAGTAGCTTTACTTCATAAACAATGTTAATATGTGAGATAGAACAACAGTATCCAATCACTGAAGTTTAAAAAGCACTNAGCCAGTTTTCGCGGTTTTAGTTATCATTTTTTTTCTTTGCTTGGTAAAGTTTTTTAAATAAGATTAAAAAAAAACAGGTTTACGTTCGAAGTTTAAGATATTGTTTAAATTGTTAATTCTAGCTAACAAACGTAGCTTTACTTCATAAACAATGTTAATATGTGAGATAGAACAACAGTATCCAATCACTGAAGTTTAAAAAGCACTNGTAGCTTTACTTCATAAACAATGTTAATATGTGAGATAGAACAACAGTATCCAATCACTGAAGTTTAAAAAGCACTCACAATGCTGTTAGTTACGTTTTGGTTGTTTATATTTCACGCTTATGAAAAGTTATCAGATATAGATGACATCTCGTCACGTCTCTAGAAAACAATATGCTCTGACACCTTCCCTGGTTATAATTGTTGTGCTTCTTTGAACACATCAAATGCAGGCCTATGACCATAGGTATTGAGTTAAAGGTTCAGTAGAAAGACGCTTTCGTATTTTGTGTGATTCGTCCTTGGAATCATAAACACCACTTACTAACAAGCTCTGGAAGACGATAAGATAAGTTATATCTCAAACATTTGCCGTACAGTTGTCATTTGGGGGCATAGCTCAGTGGTCTGGCGTTCGACCACAGATCGCCAGGTCCCTGGTTCAAATCCGGGTGCCCCCTAGCAGTTTTTACACATTTTTCTTACTACCCAGTAATCATAAACACGTAAATATAAATTACAAAAATATGTATTGGTTCACAATGAAAAACGCGCATTAACGAAAGTGTATGTATACAATTGAAAGTATAGGCCGTTCATTTTTTAAATTCAGTGAATAATAAAATTAGCACCGTCACTTTACTCTCGCGCCAACAATACAGTAACAACGAAATATCCAGAAACGTAAAAATTATACTAACATACCAATTCTTACTCTTATGTGCATTAAACAAGTGGAAAGAATATTTAATAAATTCAATGCGCAGAATTTGAAACCAAACACTTTCAGCACAACAACGCTATGACATGGGAATAATTATGTATAGCTGCCAACTTAACTGGGAACAAGTAACTCATTGTGGACATTAAAATGTATGCAATTACGAGCAGGAAGTTGTTCCAAAGGTTGATTTTAAAAGTCTTTAATTAACCGTTAACAACCTGTATATATTATTTACGACACGGTTCATGGTCATTGTATACATATCGTGTAGGACGCATCATCGACGTGTAGATGTAGACGAAATGGTGGTATTTCGTGTCGTGTGCATAAGACCTTTAGACAAGAGGAGTGCTGGAAGAAATAATAAGCAATATTTTATTTATTTAAACATTTCAACTGCAAAGAAAATTCAATGTTTTCTGTTTACCTTTACATATTTAATACATTTGCATGGACTTAGTGCTTTCTTTAATAAATCACCACTTTGCCCACCACACGTTAATATATAATCGTGTTTGNACATTTGCATGGACTTAGTGCTTTCTTTAATAAATCACCACTTTGCCCACCACACGTTAATATATAATCGTGTTTGATTGGTTTAAACATAAGATGTACACGTTTTATGTACACCTTCTATGCACACTTCTAGGACGTGTAAGTAATTGATGGTGAACCGAACTTACGGGCTGGTCTGCACTCAAGTTAGAATGGAGTTCTATGCCTTTACTTTGCGTTGTTAATACGTTCAGGGTACAACCAACCCGGTTACTGGGGTTAGACAATAGTTCGATATTACAAACTGAAAGAAATGTAGAAGATTAATATAGTCACTGGAAGTAGAACTCAAAAATATCTTCAGGGTTCTATGTACAGAACTGGCACCGGTATGCGTGGAAAACCGGCACAAATGTAGCTGAAAATCGACCTGCTAGGTCTAGATTTTTACAATTAGTTTGATACATGCGTTGGCATGTCATATCCCATGTAGCCTGCCAAATGTATTATAATTTATTAGTAACAATGGTTTTGTGCAATCCTGAAATGTATTAAAAATAATATTACTGCACTTCTCAATAACGCTTAAGGTGTGGACATAACTGTAGTAATGCGAGAAGCGAATAATTNAAAAATAATATTACTGCACTTCTCAATAACGCTTAAGGTGTGGACATAACTGTAGTAATGCGAGAAGCGAATAATTGAAAGTATTTTTTTTTTACACTGTAGTCCAATTCCAAATACATTGCTATTAGAAATAACTGACAACTGAAATATTTTTATTTTTGTTGTACATACGCTACAGTGAGAATTGACGTACAATATTTTGCAACTACGTAATCCAAGTGCATGTAAAACTAGCAACCATGGTTNACGCTACAGTGAGAATTGACGTACAATATTTTGCAACTACGTAATCCAAGTGCATGTAAAACTAGCAACCATGGTTCTTGGCTATTTTAATATAGACATGATGCTAGGGAAGGAAATGTAATATGCAGAAAATAGAATCGAAAGGGGGTTCAGAAAATTGTGCTATTAACTGTAAAACAGCCGTAATTTGGATTTGCGTATTTCCTTTGCTTTGTGTAATTTTGTGATCTATTACGCTCGTCGAATGAGGCCTGTCACTCATGCGCGCATTGCCGTTCTTGATACGTGGTTCAATATAGACGCAATATTTGTAATTATTTAGTTCCTCTTTGCTTACGTTGGTTTTACATTGCGAAGACACGTCTTAGAGTTAAATTGAAATTTATTTTATTATGAATATTGGGTTCTGTGTTCGTAGTTTCCCAAGATGCCAAGAACGTGCGGAATCACATTACTTGGTAGCGATGGGCGATCGGACCTGTATGTTTTGCTATGTTTAATGTATGTATGCATGCTTGTTTGTTTGTTCTCCAAATAATTCTAAACCGTTTGACGAATCTGGACCAAATTTGACAGGGATGCTCTTAAGTACCCAACATAAAATACCACCTAGGCCAAAATTCCCCCTCTCCGNTCTGGACCAAATTTGACAGGGATGCTCTTAAGTACCCAACATAAAATACCACCTAGGCCAAAATTCCCCCTCTCCGCAAAATCCTCTGAGGAACCAGAACGCTCCGAAAACCCTACAACGGGATCGTGTAACTCAGTTATCCACTGTACGAATCTGGACCAAATTTGGCAGTAATGTCCTTTATTACCCATATAAAATCACTGTGAAGACCAAAAGTAACTCTAGTACCCATCCGGACGGAAACACATTAAACGTGACCTTTTTCTCCAGACCCTCGTTAAGCCTGTGATGTAGCCCTTAAAACTGGGTCATGTATCTCTCATTGGTTTCTTAAATACTTAGGCATCGCCGGGTAGTTCTGTAATAGGTTTTCCACTGTTAACTGAGCACTTCGGAAATCAACCTTTGAAAAATATCACTGTCCCTACCAGCATAGATTTGAACACGCACGCCGACTGGCATGCGCACAGTAAAGTTGGCAACGGCAGACGGAAAGTAGTTCCGTGTTATAACGTTGAATTAAAAGTATTACGTAAACATGAGCCAATAATGAAATGACTCATGCTTAACTTTTCTAATAATTTCACAGTTTCACTTGACTGATGCATGAATTAAGTGACCAGGCCCATTGCAACGTTAATGCAGGATACACAACGTGCATAAAAGTAGATCTTAAGCGGAGGTTTCAAAAGTGCTCAGTTTACCGTGAACTGGCAAGCACGTTGAGCGCAATGCGAAATATTGGCCGTGTCAGTGAATGGAGGGGAAATTGTAGTATCTGTTAAGGGGGGAGTACCCTTGCCGTCTTGGATTTACGTAGTTTCCTCCTTAAATAAATTTTCGGAGTCAATATTGAAAAACCAAGCTAATCAATGCATAGCGAACATTTAACAGTTATTTCGAAATCCCACTTATTTTCTTACATGATTAGTTTCACATCTGTAACCGTTATCAAACATTACCTAATTATTCAATCATTTCAATCCCACATGGGAAAATACATGTATAATTGAAACCCTACAAATTTACAAAAATTCGTAAAGTAGTCATGTCTAGCTTTGATTTTTTATTCCTGGTCATACATTTTTATTACGAATAATTGTAAAGAAATTCGAAGATGAAGTGGATACTAAACCATTAAAGTAAGTAGCTGTTCTGTTAGCTTCGGTGATCACCTTAACTTAGTCGGAAACGTATGGAGCATTTCGCAACGCCACAGAGCGAAGTAAATTAAACTAAAGTTTCGTTCACGAAACATTCACGAATTGGTATAAATGATTACTCACGAGTAGATAAATTTACAAACAGATTATCTTCTGAACAAAATAAATGAAAATGAATGACGTTGAGGGCGTTTAGCAAACGTTCTGTGAGTGATAAATCTTAGGCTATATAGTATTTTTTTTACCTCCACGTTGTGTTANAATGCATAGCGAACATTTAACAGTTATTTCGAAATCCCACTTATTTTTCTTACATGATTAGTTTCACATCTGTAAACGTAATCAAACATTACATAATTATTTAATCATTTCAATCCCACATGGGAAAATACATGTATAATTGAAACCCTACAAATTTACAAAAATTCGTAAAGTAGTCATATCTAGCTTTGATTTTTTATTCCTGGTCATACATTTTTATTACGAATAATTGTAAAGAAATTCGAAGATGAATTGGATACTAAACCATTAAAGTAAGTAGCTGTTCTGTTAGCTTCGGTGATCACCTTAACTTAGTCGGAAACGTATGGAGCATTTCGCCACGTCACAGAGCGAAGTAAATTAAGCTAAACTTTCGTTCACGAAACATTCACGAATTGGTATAAATGATTACTCACGAGTAAATAAATTTACAAACAGATTATCTTCTGAACAAAATAAATGAAAATGTATGACGAGGGCGTTTAGCAAACGTTCTGTGAGTGATAAATCTTAGGCTATATAGTATTTTTTTTACCTCCACGTTGTGTTAATTTGAAATATCTTGAGTGCTTATTGTGTAAATAATCATTATATTACAAACATAAGAAAAAATAAAACATAAATGTAAGTTATGATTTTGACATCTTAATATTTGCGTCATTCTAAAGATGTCGTTTTCATGGGAGAAGGCTAAAAAATCTGTGCCTGTTCCCTTATTAGAGTATAAATTGCATGGATGGATCGATCCACTTTCCCGTAAACCAGTAGAAAATAAATTAGTATTAAACCTATCAGGCTGAGAGACTTACATAATTATCAAGTTTTCGCGGTTTTTGTTATCATTGTTTTTCTTTGCTTGGTAAAGTTTTTTAAATAAGTTTAATAAAAACTGGTTTACTTTCGTAGTTTACGATATTGTTTAAGTTGTTAATTATATCTATGAAAAGTAGCTTTGCTTCAGAAACAATGTTAATATGTGAGATAGAACAACCGTATCCAATCACTTAAGTTTAAAAAGCACTCAAAATGCTGTTAGTTACGTATTAATTATTTATATTTCACGCTTATGTAAAGTTATCAGATATAGATGACATCTCGTCACGTCTCTAGAACACAATATGCTCTGACACCTTCCCTGGTTATAATTGTTGTGCTTTCAACACATTAATAACCATAGGTATTGAGTTACAAGTTCAGTAGAAAGACACTTTGGTATTTTGTGAAGTTCGTCCTTGGAACCATAAACACCACTTACTAACGACCTCTGGAAGACGATAAGATAAAGTATATCTCAAACATTTGCCGTGCAATCGCCAGTTGCGGGCATAGCTCAGTGGCAGAGCATTCGACCGCAGATCGACAGGTCCCTGGTTCAACTCCGGGTGCCCCCTAGCAGTTTTTATACTTTTTTCTCACTACCCAGTTATCATAAACACGTACATATAAATTACGAAAATTTATTTTATGAATTGTAATGAAAGTTTTGTAAGTCTGTTCGCAGTTAGCTTTTCTTAGAAATTCCAATCCAGCCACATAAGAGCACAACTGAACAGAAATATAAACATTTTATTTATCATAGACGTTCTATCTTAATAATGACATTTTCCTTATTATCCATTAAGTAGACCTAGTTATTATCATATATTTAGAACGAAATCTATACACTATAGATGTTTAATTAACTACTCTGACATCTACTATTTTCAGCTATAGATTATAATCATTTTCAAGGCAACAGCTATAGGTTAAGGATGGTATGTGTTATCTCAGGAACCAATCAACCTATTTAAATCGAATTTGATATAAGAGTAATGCTTGAACTTATTGATAAACGTTTCATGATCGTGACTTTGAGAGACAGTGCCAACATAATTATTAAGGTCACATTATATATTTCAGCAAATGTGCTCACGATTGTCGGCAAATTCAGTTTGGAAGTAGTGCAATAAAACACACGCAAATTGTACATCATAATGATACATCAGAAACTTATATTCAAAATGGCCTTCATATGAATATATTAGGGCCTTTTACACGTCTCTGAAAACGTCTCAGAGATTCAAATGAAACTTGAAGTGTAGAGCATCAAACAAGAGNAATAATCATTATATTACAAACATAAGAAAAAATAAAACATAAATGTAAGTTATGATTTTGACATCTTAATATTTGCGTCATTCTAAAGATGTCGTTTTCATGGGAGTAGGCTAAAAAATTCGTGCCTGTCCCCGATTGGCGTATCAATTGAATGTATAAATCCACTATCCCGTAAACCAGTAGAAATAAGTATTAAACCTATCAAGCCGAGAGACTTACATAATTAGCCAGTTTTCGCGGTTTTAGTTATCATTGTTTTTCTTTGCTTGGTAAAGTTTTTTAAATAAGATTAAAAAAAAACAGGTTTACGTTCGAAGTTTAAGATATTGTTTAAATTGTTAATTCTAGCTAACAAACGTAGCTTTACTTCATAAACAATGTTAATATGTGAGATAGAACAACAGTATCCAATCACTGAAGTTTAAAAAGCACTCACAATGCTGTTAGTTACGTTTTGGTTGTTTATATTTCACGCTTATGAAAAGTTATCAGATATAGATGACATCTCGTCACGTCTCTAGAAAACAATATGCTCTGACACCTTCCCTGGTTATAATTGTTGTGCTTCTTTGAACACATCAAATGCAGGCCTATAACCATAGGTATTGAGTTAAAGGTTCAGTAGAAAGACGCTTTCGTATTTTGTGTGATTCGTCCTTGGAATCATAAACACCACTTACTAACAACCTCTGGAAGACGATAAGATAAGTTATATCTCAAACATTTGCCGTACAATCGTCATTTGGGGGCATAGCTCAGTGGCAGAGCGTTCGACCGCAGATCGACAGGTCCCTGGTTCAAATCCGGGTGACCCCTAGCAGTTTTTACACATTTTTCTTACTACCCAGTAATCATAAACACGTAAATATAAATTACAAAAATATGTTTTATGAATTGTAATGAAAGTTTTGTAAGTGTGTTTGCAGTTAGATTTTCTTCGAAATTTCAATCCAGCCACATTAGAACACAACTGTAATTTACGAACAGAAATATAAACATTTTATTTATCATAGACGTTCTATTTTAATAATGTAATTTTCCGTATTATCCATTAAGTAGGCCTAGTTATTATCATATATTTACAATAAAATCTGTAGACTATAGATGTTTTAATAACTACTCCGACTTCTATTATTTTCAGCTATAGATTATAATCATTTTCAAAGCAACAGCCATAGATTAAGGGTGGTATTTTTTTGTCTCAGGAACAACCAACCTATTTAAATCGAATTTGATATATGATTAATGCTTAGACTTATTGATCAACTTTTCATGATCGTGATTTTGAGAAATAGTGCCAACATAATTGTTAAGGTCACATTATATATTTCAGCAAATGTAATCACGATTGTCAGCAAATTCAGTTTGGAAGTAGTGCAATAAAACACACGCAAATTCTACATCATAATGATACGTCAGTAACTTATATTCAAAACGGCCGTCATGTGAATATATTAGGGCCGTATTCACGTCTCTGAAACCGTCTCACAGATTCAAACGATACGTGAAGTGTTGAGCATCACAGGCTGTATTCGTCGTCAAATTTCATTTTATACCGGCACACTGAAGTATATCTTCCTTTTTTATACCGTGAGTAATGTGAGGTTTTTCGATCATACAATGTAGTGAAAAATTAATAATCTTCATAAATTTATTTTGNTTATACCGTGAGTAATGTGAGGTTTTTCGATCATACAATGTAGTGAAAAATTAATAATCTTCATAAATTTATTTTCAGTTAGTTTATTGATGAAAATGGTTTCTTCTAGCAGAGGGTTTTGGTGTCAGGTGCCCAGTCATGATATTAAAGCTCCATTATAGGACCACTGGTGTTAACAGATTAGCAGACACGGAAATTTGATAGAGGCGCGGAATCCCTAAATTAATTGGTTTTCACCTACAGTTACGTATTAATGATGTACAACTTCAGTATTTCCGGATGTTGGAAGCTCAGTTAAGCCGAACTTAAGTAACATCTCACTAAATCCATTATTGTTGAATAATGAGAGAAAACGGAAGTAACATAGGATAAGAGAATACTATTCCCAAGGAATCCCTAAACCAAAGATAAAATATACAGGAAAGCAATATCATGAAACTTGGCCACCATTTACGAGCGGTAACAGCTAATGGCACTGATCCTTTTACATACATATATAAAGTCATTTCGCGGATCATCATAATAGAGTTAATGGTCACACGTAAGTTATGTTACAACACCATTATTAAAATGCTGAGCCTTAAAGGTTAAGATGGTTGCAAAGGCAACTTTCAGTGGAGGAGTCCTTGGCTGGAATCCCGGTCAGACACGAATGCACGTGTTTGAAAATGTCAAGCAGATGTTTAGACTCATTTTATTTTGTAAGCCTCTACCCGAGCCACTTACTCTGTCATATATATTGAGAGGTGTTCCCAAACCATATTAAAAAAAAAAAAAAACTTTTAAGTAATTCGTGGCATTTTTGTTGTTTGATGCACTCTCTATAATAGCTAATGTGAAGTACAGGTTTAAACCAGTGATGGCTTGTATTATTCCGGCCTCCCTTTCCCGATAACCATCATCTCTCTCGAGACATAAGAGATCTGTCGCGCAGGGTTACAAGTTTTGGAAATCATCTACAGCGGTTACAGAAGCTGTATTACTCCCAGTGAGGATATTAATAATTATTCTCGGAGATGTGCAAAAGTTGTCACGAAGTATGGGAAAACTTTTCTGAAAAAAAAAAGAGAAAAAAAGAATAAACATTTAGGATTCAACGCGGAGTAAAACGAATAAAATTTCTAATAGAGACTTACTTGAATTGCAAATTACGTACGACAAAAATGAGTCTTTGGCGTACTGTGTGGATGGTAAATACAAAATCAAGTAGCGTCAATAATAATAGAAAAAACAATAATAATAAAAAACAATTGTAATGCGAAAGACAATAAAATTTGTATTATTTTACATACGGTGTTTGCATTTAAACCTGTAAATTACTACGGAGAAATTAAAACTGGGGAAAAAAGTGTATCCTATTTGCACTTGACAAACATTTTAACAAACGTTTTACTTTAAAATTCTTTTCGAAATTATTGTAAGTATTATGTAATTATTTAAGTAACATATATACACAATAAACAAAAGTCACACTGTAGTCTAATATTTACATTTCAGACAAAATATCCAATAAACGTCGACATCAAGTCTATAATGTGGGCTTATAACCAAGTATTACAAATTATTGTTCTGTCCTCCTTAAATTTATTGACCAGGGAAATGACAGCTTTATGCACCCTGACAACTGTTTCTTCATATCTTGTGTACGTGTGAATATTAATAAACTCTTCTTTGTTCTAAAATTTAAATGCGTGTAATATGTACCTATTTTTCAAACAGTTAAACAGTTATCTTTGTTCGACACATGCAAAACAAATATATGGTCCTTGGTAATGCTAAAATTTTCGTGTTGCGTTTCCTCAGATAGACTTGCACGTTTGACCTCTACGATTTTATTAATGTCTTTCTTAAATATAGGATTTTTGTATCTCTGTTATACAATAAGCTTACAATTAGAAAAAAAATGTTTGTAGGAACTATCCACACTGTTAGAAAAGGGACATCCGCCTGGTGAGTTGTAAGTACTAACATGTAAATATTTTTAACATAGATAGTAATACCAAAAAAATGTTCGGTATGTTACCACCTGTGATTGTTTTTGCTACATCACACGGTTCCTGCAGCAGATCGCTGCGTTCCTTCTGCAAAATAGACAGTACCCCAAAAGAACAACTTAAACAATATGTGGATAACTTAGTTCCCACAACAGCNATAGACAGTACCCCAAAAGAAACACTTAAACAATATGTGGATAACTTAGTTCCCACAACAGCCAACCTAACAATAACCTAACCGGAGTGTTGCTACCCTCTTGCCTGATAGAATAACTGTTTAACACAAGCGACAGAACATTCCGTTAGGTTATTTACAAGTCTAGTTTCTAAAAAGGAATCTCCTCTTGCAGCGACGCCCCCGCGCACATACCGCCGACGTTCCTCAGGAGCGGCTCTCCTCGAGCTGTCTCCATCCAGTTTATTAACGCGCTATTTCACGCATGAGTTACTGCCCGAATACATTCCCCGCTGGCAGGACAAGTTCCGCGCCGTGTTTCTCTCAACAGAAAAGAAAATATTCTGTGCGTGGGAGCATTTTCCCATTTCTCTGGAGGCTTCTTCATCTGCGAAGGGAAGACGTTTATGTTCCGCAGCCCACCCGGGCCGCGCCTACAACGGCACGCCTCTTGACGTGATTAGGGACGTCAACACGCTTCTCAGAGTCCCGAGTGCGTGTTTCGATGCAGGCTGTGTTTTCGCGCAGATTTCTGCACGTTCAAAGAACTCTTGGTAAATCTATTAGAAAACAGTCCCGAAACACAGCGTTCCATACATTACTCTCGGAGTCGTTCTTTCTTCAGAGATATTTCTCTCCAATATTATCTTGCGCAGCTTTTAGAATTAGGTTCTTCGGCGTCGAAATGGCTCCACCGTAATTGACCTCACTTACGAATTATTTATTGCATTGTAAATTCACACCATTACCGTTTGTAATTCCTTTATTCAGTTCGGCTTTCCACAATATTTCAGAGATTTGCCTATACTAGACGTCTGGAAATGCTACTGGCAGGAATATGGTGCTGTATAGAAATCACTACACATAGTTGAACTGTGAAAAATAAAACAGTCGACTATTCGTGCCTATCTGACAATAATGATTTTCTCATTTCTTATCTGTCAGGATCGTACAGAAGCAGTCGGCCAATGAAGTGTTAGTTACTTTACATGCCCATTACTCCCAACACAATCTCACCGTACAGTCTATACGTACTGTATTTCATTACTTGTTTTGCGTCCCGTGCTTCGCAGTATAGTCCCACTGATCACAATAACAGCTATGGTTGTGCCGGCGCCTATCCCCAGCAGTACACAACACATTTACTTTTCCAAATTAGGTTCCTTCTCCTTTTTTCTCATTTGATAATTCTGTAACTTACACCTATGGTTGTGCAGGCGCCTAGCCCCGCAGTTTTTTACAACATTCACTTTTCTTCTTTACATACATTATTGACCTTTTTCCTGTCTGCCGATTTTTTCTTTTTTTACTTCCATTTTTTGGTGGGGGTTTTATCCCCCCAACAACCAGCTTTAGCAAAGTCCTGCGGCGAATTCTTTTCTTTGTTTCCTGATTTCCCCTTTTTTATTAAATTTTCATTTTATTTTTATTTTTTTTCTCTTTGTCATTTTATTGTGCGTTTTCGTTAATGTTCCCCGCTGTCTATATACTAATCCTGTCTGGTTTTTTAGAGTTTTCCTTTGGAGTTCCTCTCTTCACCAACTTCTGCAGAAGAGCTCATCATGCGCTGGCATACGTGTATTTGTTTTTTGTTCCTGTATCAATTTCTGTAAAGTGTCATTATGTGTCAATAACAATCATATAAAATCAAATAAAATCTATACGTAACACGTGATTGGAAATTAATAATAATACTTCTCGTAATACAATTTAACGGTATCATTCAAACTCAGTTGCCAATACTGTTGTATCGTGCGTCACAAATTAATCACGTATGACAAGTATCAGAAATGCCAGATCTCATACAATGTTCCGTATATATGCATATTTTCCTTTTCATTTTTTTATATCAGTTTGTATCAGTGTATAGTTGTGTGGACCTTATTGTTAACAAACAATACAACTGAAATTGCTTCGCCTAACATATACCGCACTGCGTATGTTGCTTCTGTAATACGTCACAATATATATAGATTGTTAAATGTATATAACTATTAGTTTTAAATTTTTTTATATCTGTTTGCATCAGCATGCAGCTGTGGTGAATGTTTTGCGTGAATAATGGTTAGAGAGTGTGTGGCAGTGTTCTTTATAATAAGCTGCCAACTTCTTCTGTGACGAACCAATTTCGATAGACTCGCGTAACAGGTTATGCCCCTTTATTGTTGTGTAAGGTAACATTCTTTATGATAGGCTACCACCTTCTTCCGAAACTATTTCGACAGTCTCGTGTAACACTTAAGGTATTTTTATCGTCGTGTGAGCCTCGCATAATATGTTAGGCTCCTTTAGCATTTTGCGCAGAAGTGTTATTTATGATAGACTGTCGATGATGCGACACTTTCGAGAGCTTCGCATAAAATGTTAGGCCCCTTTATCGTTGTGTGCAGCAGCATTCTTTATGATTTGCTCCCGCTGGCGAGTCACTTTCGTGAGCCTTGCATAACATTTTAGGCTCCTTTATAGTTTTGTATGGTTGGGAAGACTCTGAGATAACNACGCTGGCGAGTCACTTTCGTGAGCCTTGCATAACATATTAGGTTCCTTTATCGTTATGTATGGTAGTGTCTTTATGATAGGCTCCTAGCTTCACCAGTGCAGAGACACTTTCGAGAGCCTCACTAACCATGTTAGGCTCCTTTATCGTTGTGTATGTTAGCATCCTTTAGGATNTGCAGAGACACTTTCGAGAGCCTCACTAACCATGTTAGGCTCCTTTATCGTTGTGTATGTTAGCATCCTTTAGGATAGACTACCAGCTTCAACATGGCTGTGACATTTTTTTGTGAGCCATGCTTAAAATTTTAGGCTCCTTTATAGTTTTGTATGGTTGGGAAGACTCTGAGATAACCCATGCATATGAATGTGCATGCATATATATGTATATGTGTGCATGCATGCATATAAGTGCCCATCATCATCCTTTATGTTAGGCTGCGCGCTTTGTCGCAGTGTTCGGCAATATCCTAANTGCATGCATATAAGTGCCCATCATCATCCTTTATGTTAGGCTGCGCGCTTTGTCGCAGTGTTCGGCAATATCCTAAATGTTAGGCTGTATAGGTCGTTGAAGTGTACTGCAACATCTTTTTTATTGTGCTCTGGGCTTCGTCGTAGTGTTCAGCAGCATCCTTTATGTTAGGCTGTATGTGTCGTTGAAGTGTACTGCAGTGTCCTTTATGTTATGTGTTGAGGTTTAATGAATAAAGGCCTTTTAATAAACAAAATGTTTTATTATACTTTAACAGCAAAACTGATACAACAATGTTGACCGTTATATATTTATCAACTAGAAAAAACAAAACACTACACAGTGTTGCCAACAACTTAAAACTGAAGTTACCAAATAATAATTATTACATTGCCATATTTTAACACTATGCCTCTCACTTTGTCGTAGTGTTCGGCATGAATCTTGATGTTAAGCTGCGTGAGACATTGAAGAGTTCGTCACCAACCTTTATGTTATGCTGGACGCGTCGTTAAAGTGATTGGCAGCATCGTTTATGTTAGGCTGTGCGGTTTGTCATTGTGTACAGCAGCATTCTTTATGATTTGCTGTCGATGGCGAGTCACTTTCTTGAGCCTTGCGTAACATGTTAGGTTCCTTTATCGTTGTGTATGGTAGCATCTTTTTGATAGGCTCCTAGCTTCACCAGTGCAGAGACNAACATGTTAGGTTCCTTTATCGTTGTGTATGGTAGCATCTTTTTGATAGGCTCCTAGCTTCACCAGTGCAGAGACAGTTTCTAGAGGCTCGCATAACATGTTAGGCTCCTTTATCGTTATGCATGGTATCATTATTTATGATAGGCTACCGATCATGAAACACTTTCGAGAGCCTTGTGTAACATGTTAGGCGCTTTTATCGTTGTGTATAGTAGCAACCTATAGGATTGGCTATCAGCTTCGACAGTGTTGAGATAAATTTGCGAACCTTGCTTAATATGTTAGGCTCCATTATCATTGGGTATGGTTGGGAATACTCTAAGATAACTCTCCTGGTCCTGTTGTTAATCATTTAAGTGGGGCCAGAGTAACTATTTTTTTTTCAGCGACGCCTGCTGTAAACAATGTTCAGCCGCACGACATCAACCCCGCTCGCTGTCATCCAGGTCTGGCCGCACGGGGCCTAACCCCCTCACCTTCACCCAGGACCGGCCGCACGACGCCGACCTCGCTCGCAGTCACCCAGTTCTGGCTACACGACTCCGACCCCGCTCACCATCACCCAGGTCCTGCCGCTTGTTGCCGACTGTCACTCTGGACACATGCCGTCGACCTACTGCTTTCACCCTGGTCACACGACATCGACCTCCTGAAGCCACCCAGTTCAAATAGGGCTTAAATTACCATTTGTTAATTTTCCTTGCCAGGGGCGATGTCTAAGTTTTGAATTTACAGCTGTACCTTAAANAGGGGCGATGTCTAAGTTTTGAATTTACAGCTGTACCTTAAATGGTTCGGGAATTATGATCAACTATGTTTATAAGTTCGCGTAGGGCTTAAATGACTATGATAATTTTCGATGTCTGGGGTAATGTGTATGCTACAAATTTGATGCCTATATATTAAACTGGTTGGAAATTATGACCAACTATGCTTATAAGTTGGCATAGGGCTTAAATGACCACTTGTTAATAATTTTCCTTGTCAGGGGCGATGTCTATGTTATGAATTTGATGTCTGTAACTTAAATGGTTCGGGAATTTTGGCCAACTATGCTTATAAGTTCAAATAGGGCTTAAATGACCATTTGTTAATTTTCCTTGTCGGTAGCGATGTCTTTATCATGAATTTGATGGTTGTACCTTAAAAAGGTTGGAAATTACGAATAACTATGCTTATAAGCTCGCATATGGTTTAAATTACCATTTTGTAATTTCTCTTTTCCGAGACGTTGTCTATGTTATTAATTTGACGGTTGTAGCTTAAACAGGTTGGAAATTAAGACCAACTATGCTTATATGTTCACATAGGGCTTAAATGACTCTGTGATAATGTTCGAAGTCGGGGATGATAGTTATGTTACAAATTTGATGTCTATATCTCAAACGGGTTGGATATTACGACCAACAATGCCTATAATTAAGCATAGGCCTTAAATTACCATTTTTCTAATTTTCCTTGTTGGAGGCGATGTTTATGTTATGAACTTGACGGTTGTACCTTAAATGGGTTGGAAATTACGACCAACTATGCTTATAAGTTCGCATAGGGCTTAAATGACTGATAATTTTCGATGTCGGAGGTGATTTGTATGTTACAAATGTGGTGACTATATCTTAAACGATTCGGAAATTAGGGTCACGAATATTTGACATCATGCAATAAGTAAGCAGCTGGCATCGAACCTCAATGCTGCCGGTACGTGAGCTTCGTGTGATGTCTTTCTCTTACACAACTAAACTTTGAACCAAACGTTCGTCTCTAATTGCAGTCAGTACGAACTTACAAACACGACACATTGAACCTTACATTGACTCTATAAGTTGTATGCTATTTAATTTACGAATTTTTAATTTTTTATTTTAATAAGGATTTAAATTAATTTTTTACAAACAATTTTTTTTCATAATCTTCGTTTGCCTTGCGTTNTGAGCTTCGTGTGATGTCTTTCTCTTACACAACTAAACTTTGAACCAAACGTTCGTCTCTAATTGCAGTCAGTACAAACTTACAAACACGACACATTGAACCTTACATTGACTCTCTAAGTTGTATGCTATTTAATTTACGAATTTTTTATTTCTTATTTTAATAAGGATTTAAATTAATTTTTTACAAACAATTTTTTTTCATAATCTTCGTTTGCCTTGCGTTTGGTGACGAGAGCCTCGAGTCCTGCACTGGGATGCATGCGAGGAAAATGTTTTGGGGAATCTGGGAAATTTTTAGGGAAAAATGGGATCTATTTGGGGAACAAAGGAATAATTCGAGGGAAACAGAAAATAACTAAACACTGACATTTTTTGTAAACCTTTTTAGTGGATGACGTGCTGTGTCATACTATCTATGGCGAGAAACACGGGAAAAAGAGAAAACCTTGACTTTTTTTTAGAGAATTTCGGGAAATTTTTAGGGAAAGACATGCTGTGGCAAACTATCTGTGACGTAATGGCGGGCGTTTCTGTTGGGAGCGGCCTGCAGCTGTGATTGAAAAAAGAAAAATCATGACTTCTTTGGAGAAATTTGGGAAATTATTAGTGACAAAAGGGAAATATTGGCGGAAAAACGAACTGATTCGCGAGAAAAACGGGAAAAAATGACGTTTTTTGGGAAATTAGGGTAATCTTTAGCGAACCAAGTTGCTGTGTCATGCTATATACGGCTCCCTGCTCCCCGTTTCTAGCCTGGTGTCCCAGAACCCTCGTTTTATAGCTACTTACGCCCAGTCACCTGAAGAAACCCGAGCGTATTAGACGAGAACAAAGAAAAAATTTGCAATATAAGAAACAGTTTTCCATATTTGAAGTAAGTGCATAACAAATTGAAGTAAAACAATTGTGACAACACGACCCACAGCGATAGTTCGCGCAGGCTAGGAATACTGACAGGAGTGCTACCACCTCTACAATTGACGGTATTCAGTGGCAATAGAGCTGATTGGATAGGCTTCGCAGAGCTATTCATTTATATCGTTAATCAAGCTCCGCACCTTTACAAGTCAGAAAATTAAATACTTATTGAGTTATTTACTGGGAGAGGCCACAGAATTGGTATACAATATACGGGTCACTTAAAGCCATTACTCGGTAATTTGGAAAATATAAGAGAAGAGGTTCAAGTGTTTGAGACTCTCAAAAACTCTACTTTTCCACAAGATATTATATCTACAAATGGTTGATAGTCGGAATGAGGGTGGATTAACCAAGTTTGTGACTGCAGTGGAAGAAAAATAAAATACACCGGAGTCTCAGATATTTCCAATGCTTCAGTGAGATTTCCTATTTCTAAATTTATTGCTCGAGAAGTTGGATGCTCCACTCAGGCAGGCGCTTCAACTTTCCCACAAAGAGAATGTGCCATAATATTCCAAACTTCTGAAGCTTTTAGAACTATGAGTGGGTAAGGGGGTGGGGTTAGAGCTATGTAGCATAATCAGCTTGCTGTTGATGATAAACCTTCTGCTCGCAATACTTGTAAGAGCCCACTCTCTCAGAGAAAGTTCTCCTCCTGGAATAATTTTCGGTCTATCAGCTATGGAAACAATGACCTAAAAGAAGGTTCGAACATCACCCTTGTTTCTGTGCATAACGATACAGGTAAGAAAATTCTGTGTCCAGTTTGTGATGCAGTGTATGCTCTACGCATATGACAGTCATTTCTCTCAAAACCGACAGATGAGAGAAGGAAGTACACGCTAGGCGACAAGTTGTGATTAAACTACCTACGAGCAGTACATGCAGCAGTAAATTGTCATTTAAAATTTCGCCATCAGCAGTGCCAATGCACACATCTCACCTTGATTCACTTGTCACGAGATGCAAGTTCTGATGAGACAGACCGAGATACTACAGTCTCTGTGGTTTAGAGGAAGTCGATAGTACCACTGCTGCAATGCGTTCGTCATGTGTTTCAGAGAAGGATGGTTCTCTGACTACTGTTTTGCTTAAGACTGCTCGCATCAATGTGAAAAACAGCAGAGACCAATACCATGCTGTGCATGCATGATTGGACAGTGCATCCCTGTCCTCATTTATGATCGAAAGGTGTGTGAAACACTTGGGAAAGCGACATCAGGCTGGGATGAGCATTTCCGGCATAAAGCATATAAGGGCGGACTCAATAGCGAGGTTTTGGTCTTGAGATCACCTTGCTTCACATGCTAGAGTTGTTCCTAACTACTCGAGCGTTGATTTTCAATAACAGTACTGGTGATTTACCTTCAGCTGAGATTGTTAAAAAATCTTGCATATCTGAAAGATATTTCCTTGACTGATTATGAATTTTTTTCACCTGATTGCATTGACATGTTGCTAGCAGCAGATGTAATGGCTGATATGATGACTGGCTGCAAGATCGATGGAAAACCGGAAGCATTCCATACAGAATTTAGTTGGGTAATCGTGGGTAATTCTTCATGTACAAGTAAATGTGAGTAGGTTTCCTTACTTGTACGAATGTATGTGTCACTCGAGGTGGCCCTACAGAAGTTTTGGGAGAAAAGAGAGGTTCTAACAGTGAAGTTTCTTTCAAGCGAGGCCTATCAGTGCGAGGATCACTTCATCAGTACCCACAAACGTGGCGAAGATAGTAGATTTGTCCTGATACTACCGTTCAGATCAACAATGTGTAATTTGGGTAACTCATCTCCAATATAACTGCATAGACTCAATGGACTCGATAGCCGACTTACAAAGAAGCCAGAGCTGAATCAGCACAACCAAGACTTCATGGAAAAGGCTGGAATCTTGAGTCAAATGACACATATTTGAACAGTTAACACCCACAAGTGATGGCAATCATGTGTGCCTTACTACAGGCGAGTTTGCTCAGCCAGGCTACTATATTCTCCACGAGGCAGTACTCAAGAAGGAAGTTGTGTCCGCAAATGTGAGGGTAGTTTTTGCAGCATCCTGTAATACCACTAATGGACAATCACTGAATGATCTTCTACTTTTGGGCAAAATTACATAAAGAAATTTTTATATAGCTTTGAGCTTCCGAGTAATTACTGTAGCTGTGGCTACGGATGTATGCACGATGACACAAACAGTTGTTGATTTCACTGATAGGAAGTACCAGTGTAATCTTTGGAGAAATNAGAGACCAATACCATGCTGTGCATGCATGATTGGACAGTGCATCCCTGTCCTCATTTATGATCGAAAGGTGTGTGAAACACTTGGGAAAGCGACATCAGGCTGGGATGAGCATTTCTGNCAGAGACCAATACCATGCTGTGCATGCATGATTGGACAGTGCATCCCTGTCCTCATTTATGATCGAAAGGTGTGTGCAACACTTGGGAAAGCGACATCAGGCTGGGATGAACATTTCTAGCATAAAGCATATAAGGGCGGACTCAATAGCGAGGTTTTGGTCTTGAGATCACCTTGCTTCACATGCTAGAGTTGTTCCTAACTACTCGAGCGTTGATTTTCAATAACAGTACTGGTGATTTACCTTCAGCTGAGATTGTTAAAAAATCTTGCATATCTGAAAGATATTTCCTTGACTGATTATGAATTTTTTTCACCTGATTGCATTGACATGTTGCTAGCAGCAGATGTAATGGCTGATGTGATGACTGGCTGCAAGATCGATGGAAAACCGGAAGCATTCCATACAGAATTTAGTTGGGTAATCGTGGGTAATTCTTCATGTACAAGTAGATGTGAGTAGGTTTCCTTACTTGTACGAATGTATGTGTCTCTCGAGGTGGCCCTACAGAAGTTTTGGGAGAAAAAAGAGGTTCTAACAGTGAAGTTTCTTTCAAGCGAGGCCTATCAGTGCGAGGATCACTTCATCAGTACCCACAAACGTGGCGAAGATAGTAGATTTGTCCTGATACTACCGTTCAGATCAACAATGTGTAATTTGGGTAACTCATCTCCAATATAACTGCATAGACTCAATGGACTCGATAGCCGACTTACAAAGAAGCCAGAGCTGAATCAGCACAACCAAGACTTCATGGAAAAGGCTGGAATCTTGAGTCAAATGACACATATTTGAACAGTTAACACCCACAAGTGATGGCAATCATGTGTGCCTTACTACAGGCGAGTTTGCTCAGCCAGGCTACTATATTCTCCACGAGGCAGTACTCAAGAAGGAAATTGTGTCCGCAAATGTGAGGGTAGTTTTCGCAGCATCCTGTAATACCACTAATGGACAATCACTGAATGATCTTCTACTTTTGGGCCAAAATTACATAAAGAAATTTTTATATAGCTTTGAGCTTCCGAGTAATTACTGTAGCTGTGGTTACGGATGTATGCACGATGACACAAACAGTTGTTGATTTCACTGATAGGAAGTACCAGTGTAATCTTTGGAGAAATTCAGTGGATGACCTGGTTTTCCGTGTATGAGTTGAACACAGTCACATCAGTCGCATATGGGCTGGCATATTCATCCTTACATGCCTCCGCACCCTGCAGCAACTTGCAACACATGTGGGTAACCAGTTTCCACTGACTGCTCATGCTATACTTAATTGTTTCTTTGTCGAAGATATAGTTTAAGAAACTGCAACTGTTGCCAATGCACACCTGATAAGACTCAGCTCATACTCCACAAGTGGTGATCCAACCATGAAGAGCTTTTGTATGACCGTCGACATGAAAGTGAGAACTCATTATGTATGTTTGGCTGCTCTGATTCAGTGAAAGTGTTGGGTCCACTATGGGACCCAATACAGGACCACCTTTCGTACAAAGTGAATGTCCCTGACTTGCCAGTAACAAAGTGTGGTATAATCTCAACTGTTGCTAGTCTTCTTGACCCATGTGTATGGGTAGCACCTGTGGTCACATCCAGTAAGGTGTTACATAACTTGTGGACCCAAGGCCTCGGTTGGAATGAGACAGTTGGGGAAGAGACATCGAGTGTTTTGAAATGTTTTAAGGATTCTTTGGCATCNTGTGGACCCAAGGCCTCGGTTGGAATGAGACAGTTGGGGAAGAGACATCGAGTGTTTTGAAATGTTTTAAGTATTCTTTGGCATCTTTGTTTGATGTTTGCATACCTGGAAAGACTTCATTGTAGTACTTGCCTGGTTACGATTGTCATCAAACAGTTTAAAAACCTTTGTCGCCAACAGAGTTACAAAGGTCCAATCCATTGTACCACCTAATTTCTGGAGGCATGTACCAACTGAACATAACCCTGGTGTTGTTTTATGTGGCTGTCTACAAGACCACTTGGCGAACACAATATGGTTTTCAGGGCCGCATTGGCTGTTGCAACCTCACGAAAGTGTGGCTGTGCAGCATTCTTTCGAGAATGTACTGCTTCCCGAAGTTAAACCATTGATTTCCAATGTCTTGGTGGCAAACACCAGTCAGGTGCAGAACTCAGATGATCCTTTCAGTTTGTTGCAGAAATAATTTTCTTTTTCTGGATTTCAGAGAGTCATTGCGAGGATTTTACCATCGAAAACATTTTTCAAAAGCTGCCACATTCCCCTGGCATGTCGCAGAGAGCGGAGGAGTTATACAATGCCTGAAATTTACTGTGTCAAGACTGTGCAGTCACATTACTTCAGGGTCGATATTAGAGCCTTGAAAACAAGATAACCATTTTATAAANTTGGCATGTCGCAGAGAGCGGAGGAGTTATACAATGCCTCAAATTTACTGTGTCAAGACTGTGCAGTCACATTACTTCAGGGTTGATATTAGAGCCTTGAAAACAAGATAACCATTTTATAAACCCTTTAAAAGCCTTGTGCCTTTCTTGGACTCGAAAGGTGTTGTCAGTGTGGGTGGCAGGCTGTATAATGAACCAGTGACTAAAGAAAGTAAGCATTCTATTCTACTTCCGAAGCAAAGCAAACTGTCCGNAAGGCCTCGGTTGGAATGAGACAGTTGGGGAAGAGACATCGAGTGTTTTGAAATGTTTTAAGGATTCTTTGGCATTTTTGTTTGATGTTTGCATACCTGGAAAGACTCCATTGTAGTACTTGCCTGGTTACGATTGTCATCAAACAGTTTAAAAACCTTCGTCGCCAACAGAGTTACAAAGGTCAAATCCATTGTACCACCTAATTTCTGGAGGCATGTACCAACTGAACATAACCCTGGTGATGTTGTTTTATGTGGCTGTCTACAAGACCACTTGGCGAACACAATATGGTTTTCAGGGCCGCATTGGCTGTTGCAACCTCACGAAAGTGTGGCTGTGCAGCATTCTTTCGAGAATGTACTGCTTCCCGAAGTTAAACCATTGATTTCCAATGTCTTGGTGGCAAACACCAGTCAGGTGCAGAACTCAGATGATCCTTTCAGTTTGTTGCAGAAATAATTTTCTTTTTCTGGATTTCAGAGAGTCATTGCGAGGATTTTACCATCGAAAACATTTTTCAAAAGCTGCCACATTCCCCTGGCATGTCGCAGAGAGCGGAGGAGTTATACAATGCCTGAAATTTACTGTGTCAAGACTGTGCAGTCACATTACTTCAGGGTCGATATTAGAGCCTTGAAAACAAGATAACCATTTTATAAACCCTTTAAAAGCCTTGTGCCTTTCTTGGACTCGAAAGGTGTTGTCAGTGTGGGCGGCAGGCTGTATAATGAACCAGTGACTAAAGAAAGTAAGCATTCTATTCTACTTCCGAAGCAAAGCAAACTGTCCGAGTTGATCATAATGCATTGTCACATGACCAATATGGCACGTCAAGAATACTGGATAATTTCTGGTCGCATTTTGTTTCGCAAGCTCCTTTACAACTGTGTTACATTTTTTAAGTGGGTGCAGCTACATCAGCCCCACTGATGGGCACACTCCCTGCCTCGCCATTCGCCCACGGTAGAGCATTTTGCAATGTTTACATTGACTTTGGGGGCCAATTCTTTGCCACCCCAGTTAGAGTGAGAAGGAAGACCACCCAGAAGGTTTAACTGTGCCTGTTTATCTGTATGGCGACTAAGGCTGTGCACCTGGAGCTCAAGCCAGGCCTGTGTGCAGTAGCTTTCCTTGCTGCACTGAAGCTTTTGTATCCANTAAGGCTGTGCACCTGGAGCTCAAGCCAGGCCTGTGTGCAGTAGCTTTCCTTGCTGCACTGAAGCTTTTGTATCCATTCGAGGGCTTCCGTAGGATATATTCTAAGACAAAGGAACCAACACGGTGCGTGCCAGATACTACNTTTTGTATCCATTCGAGGGCTTCCGTAGGATATATTCTAAGACAAAGGAACCAACACGGTGCGTGCCAGATACTACTTGAATTACGTGTACAAAAACCTATCCTGTGGAGAAAACCAGCAACAAATTGTCAGTGAGGCCAGTCAGAGAATGATAAAGTGGCACTTCAGTCCCCTTACCAGTCNGGAGAAAACCAGCAACAAATTGTCAGTGAGGCCAGTCAGAGAATGATAAAGTGGCACTTCAGTCCCCTTACCAGTCCCCACTTTGATAGCCTCTGGGAGGCGTCGTTTAAAAGTCTGAAACAAAACCTGTACCCTTGGTGGGCATACAGTTGCTTACTTTCGAAGAGCTGGGAACACTGTTTGCACATATATCTGCAGTGCTGAACTCTCGACCGCTATGTGCCTTGTCGGAGCATCCTATAGTGTACGATGTTCTCATTCCAGGCTATTCCCTAGTGGGTGACCCTTTAATGGCTCTGCCAGATTACGACTTGTCAGATCTTCCTCAGAACCATCTACACAGGTGGGAGTTAATCACTCAGTTTAAATAGAGGGTGTGGAAGCGGCGGAGTGATGAGTATCTACACACACTNCATCCTATAGTGTACGATGTTCTCATTCCAGGCCATTCCGTATTGGGTGACCCTTTAATGGCTCTGCCATATTACGACTTGTCAGATCTTCCTCAGAACCATATACACAGGTGGGAGTTAATCACTCAGTTTAAATAGAGGGTGTGGAAGCGGCGGAGTGATGAGTATCTACACACACTCCAGCAGAGATAAAAGTGGACCTCACCTCAGCCCAACATTCAAGTTAATCGGTTGGTGCTTTTGAAAGAGGCGAACTTGCCTCCGCTGAAGTGGAAGACAGTGCGTGTGACTGAAGTCCACCCTATGGTAGAATGGGATTGTGAATGTCGTGTCATTAAGAACCTATTAAGGCAACTTCACCAGACCAGTCACAAAAATCTGCCCTTTCCCTGAAGAACAAGTGTGTATCGTGTGTTACCTCAGACTGTCACTTTCATTTGTTTTTAATATATATATTAAGATTTGTACTGCAGGACAATACAAAACATGCAAATTTCACAAATATAGTTCAGTATGTTACGAACACATTTATATATGCATTGACGCAGGTACCGCCACTGTCGAGGACATGGTGGCTTATCTGGTCAGAGTTAATGTCCTCCAGGCACCGACTAAAAAGTGCTTGGAGGTTGCGGATATTATAATGAGGTAGACTATCACTGTTGTATTTTGAAGTACGAATATATTG
>NQII01011021.1:45911-56108 GCA_002778355.1 Clitarchus hookeri
AAAGTAAGATCATCCTTGATAAACATTTCTAAAAACATGCATTTTAGTGTTTGAAAGTAAAACTTAAGTTGCTATTTAACTTAAATGCATAGACTTATGAAAGCTATCTTGAAACAAACCAAAAAAACTTAAATTTATTAGAAATTGGAATGTTTTAAAAATACTGTACAATATAAACAAAACTTTTGGCATGAGTGACCCCACCCAAATAATTAAATGTTTCATTTTCATGGCTTAACATCGTGACATGTTATTATTTACGCATACAATGTGAATATAGCCTAAATATGATAACTGTGCTCTTGAAACGAATGTTAGAAGTTATATTAAATTAATAAAAAAAATATGGATACCAAATTCCGTCTGGTAGGCCTAACTAGGAATGCATTAACTTACAAAATGTATAATTTACATAGTTTGGCTGAATTTTTTGTAAACTTATTTATGTGACTTTATTACTGTGAGATACGTGAACCCTTTTTTTATGCTTACGTCTACATTACATACTAATTCCTAAACGCGTTTTAATGCGTAACAAAAAATACCCGTGTAACCGTAATGAAGGTTAGGTCACATAGATTATAGAAATTACGAAGTTCAGTGTTAAAACTATTTTTANCATAGATTATAGAAATTACGAAGTTCAGTGTTAAAACTATCTACATTAGGGAAACATAAACACATTAAATGTAATTACTTAGGTCAAAATGGTTTTCGCAAAAGAAAATAACTTATTTTCGAGAAACATCTTCAACGTCTCTCCTAACTTTGTTAAACCACGTCTTCCTGTTTGTTTCGTTTTTTGTAAATAACATATATTTTATCAGGTGTTTTGCGAGATATACTAATACACTGCCGTACAATAACCAATTTAGATGACAATAAACAATTTACTTGACTGTTCATTTTTTTTTCATTACTACAAACAATTTATATTTAACCAAATACGCATCATCGCTTAAATATACAAATCCGGCGACTGAGGTTGTATCTGACTTGTGACGTCACGGAGTGAGCAGGCGCGATTTGGCGGGCGTTTCAAAAGCAAAACTTTCATTCCGTCATAATTTTTTCAAAACTAATTTAAGTCGTGATAGTTTGTAAATAGATTTCTAACATATTAATGAATTATAACCAAGTGCTAGAAAGAAAAATAAGTACATTTTGCGTATTGCAAAAATGTTTAATTTTGGTGGGCTGAATTTTTAATAATAGAAAATTTTCTGAGATGTTTTGGTATTCTAAATAAATGATGTGTACTGTTGTAGTGCTCAGACACATGGTAACTGCTTTATTTGCCACAATAGGGCAGTAGTGTCACAAGATGGCGCGAATGGAGATCGAGCACGACTGCTTGTTGTAACAACACATAGTAAACGGGTCTGATGAAACACATGATTACTCCAGCCCTCTGTAGGTAATTTTGAATGTTTAGCAGTTAACTGAAACCTGTCTCAGTTGAAAATCGCACGCCAGCTTACTCGTGCACATAATGCCGAATTCATATGATTATGCGGTAATCGGAATGTCTTGCAAATGTAGGGAAGCAGTAATCTGCGTTTAGTAACACTATTGTCGCGCACTTCAGAAGATTGTAGGTTTACTTTTAATTATTTTCATTTATTACATGGTGTGTAGGAATTCTTGGTTTATCTGATTTTGCAATTTCATTAAATACAAAGCAATGAATAATACGTTTATTTTATTTGCATTTACGTTCATGAACAGCTTAGTGGATTGTACTCTCATTTTTAAAGGCAATTTCTTACTTCTGCAACATTGAACCACGTGATTTAACAATAATAATATGGGTAGTGCCATAAAAAAACGTCACGAAATATATTTTTTTTCACTCGTAGAGGCAGTTTCCCAGTATATACACTAAAGAGCCAAAAAAAAACTAGTATAGGCGTACGTATGCAAATAAAGGAGGTATGGAACCAATCCGAGTAACGCGATGCGGTCGGCAGCTAGATCGGTTACCGCAGCTAGAATGGCAGGTTATCAAGATTTAAGTGAGTTTGAAGGTGGAGTTATAGTCGGCGGACGAGAGATGGAACATAGCATCTCTGAGGTAGCGATAAAATTTGGATGTTCGCGTACGACCTTTTACGAGTGTACCGTGAATATCGGGAATCTGGTAAAACATCACAGCTTCGACATCGCTGCGGCCGGAAAAAGATGGTGAAAGAACGGGACAAACGACGACAGACGAAAATCATTAAACGTGACAGACGTTCAACCCTTTCTCAAATTGGCGCAGATTGGATTTGTGGACTGCCCTGCAGGATTCATGGTGTGAATTGCATCCTTCATACCTTCAGGCATTAGTCGAGTCCATGCCACTTCGTCTTGCAGCACTTCTGCGAGCTCGGGAGTGCCCTACACGATATAAGTTAGGTGTACCAGTTTTTTTAGCTATCCACTGTATATATATATATATAGTCCTACAGAATAGAACCGTGACCAAGCTGAACTCTGGGTTCCGGTGCCGAAAAAAATATTAGCATATTGGCCGGGAAGCCGACCAACCTCATATTATTTTCCTGGTATGATTTCATTTAATTGGCTATGTTAGTCACTGCGGTCGATTGCACGCCAAAATTACGTCAAGAACACACACAGTACCGGTCGTTTTGTGCACATAGCAGTGATACATATTATCTGCCTCGTGTGTACAGCGCCTTCTTGTGGGCAACATAGGAACCACTGACAATTAGGGAGCATAATAAAGCACGCTTTATTCAACCCGCGAACAGNCGAACGGCGTATACGCTTTTGTATTGTGCTTGCTATTACTTCACCATTGTTAATATATTTTTCACATTTTATGGCAATACGCACTTCATATATCATTGAACCTCCTCTTTGGTATCATTAATTTTTAAACTGTAAAATAATTTTTTACCAATTTCAAATAATTTAGTAAAATGTATGCGATAACACAACCTTCATTCACACGTTAAAAGAGAAATGCACAACAAGACACCTTTGCTTGATTCTTCACCATTTAATTAGTAAATATATTATGTGATAATGTTTACTTACTTATATTAACATTCATTGACGGTTTATTTCGGCTTTCTGATGCATGTCAACTTGGCATAACAGTTATATAATTACACAGTGACAGTTTCGTGGTATTAATATAAGTAAATTGCAAGTTATATTACTTTCATGGTACTGTTATATCAGTGGCTACATTGAGACAGGTTGGTTCACATAAGAAAACTATTAATCATTTACTGATCATAGAATACACAAATTTCTTAAAATCAAATTAAGTGGGTTTAGCAAAATTTCAATATATTTCATTGTTCATATAACGAAATATGTAAATATATTAACCGCGACAAAATCTTTTTCCGGACTAATAAAATCTGATCTAACCAATTTATTTTGTCGGGGGAAGTCTACGCATTTGTATGGATGAATACAAGCAAATATTTGGTTTGCCCCGTGCAAATATGTTGTTATTATTATGACGTGAATGAGGCTATTCATGAATTCGTCAGCAAAGTATCGTATTGGGTCATGACTCGTTACGCAAGAACCACCAGATGTCGTGCTTGTCGGAAATAGATAAGTTAAGACAACTTATCCTTTTCCGACAAGGACGACAGCGGGCGGTTTTTTAAGTAACAACATACACCACGCGGGAAGATAAAAACCGACGTTTTTATTTTGTTATTACGTTTGAAATGCAGATAACTCGAGTATAAATTCAATCGTTGCTCATTGCGCACCGCACAGAAAGCTTCGGCAGTTAAGTATATGTTGTAGATTTACGAAATATACTGAACATCACTTNGTTAAGTATATGTTGTAGTTTAACAAAATATACTGAACATCACATCTTCCGTGTGTGACACACAAGGTATTATAATTTTTTTTTAGTATAGTATAAGTTGTATTGTATTGCCGTGATTGTCGATACACTGCAGGTTTTGTCGCTGGTTTAAGTCTCGTGACTAACATGTTTTTGTGTTTAAATTTATCCTCATGGTCCTCACTGAAATATATTTTTTATTATTGTATACTGTGTTATCACTTCTGACGTTAACTTAGTGAAGTATCAAATATAACTTGTTTTTGTTTCGTATTTACATTCCAGATAACGCTTTAAACATTAATTTACTTCTTTCTGTAATGTAATTTTCTTCAGCTGGACGTATTTCATTTTGAGCAAAACGAAATTAATATCAATGAACTCGAGGCCAAGTATGTTGTTTGTATCGTGGCTACGTTAGATATTATCGCATGCGAAAAATTAAATACACTACTGACGTTTACATGATATAAATTATTTTATCTGCAAAAATAAAATAAAACCTGCTATTTATCCTCTGCAGCAGATATTTTGTATCTCTGGTGATTGTTTGCTTGAAATAACATCAAGATAGCCGTCATTTCTGCTACTCTCTCGTTCATAAATACACTTTATTGGTCTGTATTTATAATAAGATAGTAACGACCCACCTGTAAGACAGCCATAAAGACATAAATAATTACAGAATACCATTTCGCCTTGAAAAGATAGTCACGCCGTAATTGCCTTCCCTTAGAAGCAACAGAAATACTACAGGAAGTTAGGTGAGTGTGCACATCACACGCTATGAAGGGATTAGTATACACTTCGCCACAGAGGCCGTGAGTCATTTCTGGCGTATGACGTGCGCAACACAGAGACGTGATACGTTGATTGCAGTTGCGGATCCAGGAGTGAGTCTTATGAGAAAGGGAGAGGAGCTGCCATTTGCAGTGAGTACTAAAATCTCTAGCAAGTTAACACATTAGTATTTTACTCTGCACCATATTATTAATACATAATTACAACTACTAATACCACTACTACCTTCATTAATATAAATAACTTCTATGTGAATATCTTTCAACATAATTTTGAAGCTTAGTTTTAAAAACGAAATATATACAAAATTTATGAAGCACAGTTTAGCTGTTGGTTTTGAGAGAATTTAGGGGTGGGTGATTCCCCCCACACCCTCCTTCCGCGCATAGTAAACTCCGCAGTTTGTTTGACAAGGTCCCGTTCTTCTGGAGGGGTATCAGTAGAGAAAGTGTTCAGCTCTCTAAATATAGATACGCAGGAATATGTTAGCACAATAGAGATATTACTTGAATAACAAATATTTGGCAATTGAATGTTACAAAATCATAACTGGTCCAAGGAACAGAGTGGTTGCGAAATACGAAACGTTTCCTCCCTTAGGGCCTGTGTCTGTTATGCTCAGGTCAGGCAGTAACTCCCGAATATATAACTAGGTGGTGTTAAATACATTTCATAGGGCCTATTATGCTATTGCTATATTACTATTTCGATTGTATTCGCAAAATAATAAAATGCTTATGTGAAGGATAACGAAACGAATTTACATTGTAGATTTTCATTAGTAATTTAAAACCGCATTGTGATAAACAAAATCAGCATTGCATTAATACATATTTGGGAATAATATTAATAAAATTTGCATATGTAAAATTGTACAACATAATACGAATATAATATTTGAAATAAATATAACTCAGGCAAATATATATAAAGAAATAAAAACATGTGAAATTTCTTTGAAATAGGAGAGCGACTAGAATTGGTTGAAATTGTCATTCAGTTAAGAGACCCGCATCCTGGAGTTTTTTTTTTTTGCGTTTGAGGCCGAGAAACACGTGTGCGATAAGGGCGACACCGCCACGCGCTACAAGTGCGTCATCGCCGCTACGCGCAGTGCTTTGAATAGGCTTGCATTGTTCTCGTCGCGCTGTGTCTACCTATGGGACTTTCAGCGGTCATCCTGTAATGTTATTGTTGGAAAGTATGTAGCAATGGTCAATGCATGCCCCTCGATTATTTCTGTTTGTATATAACGCGTATATTTTGAGACACAGCGCTATGAAAAAGCCGGTTCTATATATGTTGGAGTGCTCCAAAATAGTGATTCTGATGTGCGTCACATCTTGGAAGTAACCAACAGGCGTGGTTTGCAGTGTGCGTTCTTTTCGCAGACTAACACATTGCACGCACGCTTAATAGTTTCGTAAAAAAAAACCTGGATTTCGAACAAACTTCAATGCAGTTTAAGCAACAGGCAGGCGGGGTCCTTAACAAACATATATCGTTCGTCCACCGGATACCACAATTTCGGCGTTAATTTGTTTTCACAAATTTCCACTGGTCTTTTTATTTGTGTAAGCATACGGAATATCGTTTTCTACCTTACTTAGCACCATTTTTCTAATTTTTGGCCTCTCAAGTGTTAAAAGTTAATTTTTAGCAAATAGACTTCTAATAACTAATGACTGCCATAAACTATATGATAAGATGTTTTGACAAAAGAACAGTTTTTGGCAAACTTAGTTAATCGAATCACGCCAAAAACAATCCGTGACTGAGAACATTTATTTCCCGCAGTATTGAAGCTGGTAAGTATTTGTAAAATAATGATCCCTCTTTACTAATTTTATACTGTCGATTTTAAATACTCAAAAAATACGTTTTTTTCTTTCTCAATCCACTGTTATAAAATTTACCATTACTTTTTTTTTTAAGTTTTAAAAATTTTCTCTAGAAATGTCTGTAAAATTATGGACACGTTTTCAACAACGGATTTTCCATAAATCTCTAAGATATTTCCGTAAATTTGGTTAGTTAGATAGTTTATTATTGTTTAAAAAAAACATTAAGCGGTTATTTTACTGTGTGTGCTTTTGCTACATATTCACGACCTCCTTGAGGCTGTAAGTCATAAACATATTATTTCTAGACGTGTAGCAACCTCCTAGTGTTTTCAGTGACGATGAAATATTCGTATATACTCTCATTGTTCGCTCCCTAAACCTGAAGCTAAACGAAGTACCTACTATGATCTTCCGTACTCTGCATTTACGAATATCAACTCTGTTTTCCGTTTTTATGGGTCGAGTTTCCGTGTATCAACCGTTTTGTTTAAATTCTGTGAATGTGCGGAAATTCTTAAAAGCGTGTTTTGGGAAATTTTACTGTCACTCTAGCAGACATTAGCAAGTATTCGAAGGGCTGCTGACACATGGCTTGGGGAGTAANACTGTCACTCTAGCAGACATTAGCAAGTATTCGAAGGGCTGCTGACACATGGCTTGGGGAGTAACAACGTACTGTGTGTTACAGACGAGTATCCAGGATGAGGGCTGCTATGTTTCTGGCCATCTCAGCCGCTGTGGTGACAGTATCTTACCAGTTGGGCTGTCCGCCAGGAATCTGCGATACCGTGGATTGCAGTCCATACAATGTGCACATATTTAAAAACAACAAAAATTCGTCATATTGGAAAGATTTTCTAAAGTTTTCATTCCAAAATTGTAAACATACCGCGAATACACTATGCCAGTCTAACTACTCCATTATCGCGGATATATTTTGCTGACNGTAAACATACCGCGAATACACTATGCCAGTCTAATTACTCCATTATTGCGGATATATTTTGCTAGCGCGAAGTTTAACTCGAGACCATCTTGTTTTCCACTAATCGCAGAACACCATATGACAATAAAATTTAATCTTATATTCACAGAAGAAATTTCTAGTATGTACAAATCAATATCAAAAAATGAGAACTATAACTAAAAATACATTTACAAAATATATTTATAAAAAATTTTATTTATGGGTTTGTGTTACGTAAGTATTATCATAGAAAAACGTTGATGGAAATCGCCAACTTAAGCGCTATGGAGAAATCTCGATGTCTGCGAATTTCTGAAATATAAAGTAAAGTATTGAATTCGCACTACTTAAAATAATTCGATGGGTTTGTTTTATTAATTAAATGTATGAATTAAAGAAATCAGATAATGCAATCAGTAATGGTCGATATATGATTTAGACTGTTTTGCAAATAATATAATACCGAAACCGCAATATCAATACATATGCAAAGCATTGTTTTAAAANATGATTTAGACTGTTTTGCAAATAATATAATACCGAAACCGCAATATCAATACATATGCAAAGCATTGTTTTAAAATAAATAACATATCAAAATTTTAAATTTATGTGTAACTTTATAATAAACAAAGTTTAAAAAGACTTTAATGTTAATTGGAATCCATTTTATTAAATACACCTGTTAAAATTTTTTATTACAAAATGTCATTTACTTTACGACATAATAATTTAAATATGAAAGTATTATGAAAACTTTTATTTTGTTAATTTTAACACAAATATTTATACATGTTTACAGATTTTGTTGTTTACATCCACATTTTTTTTCAATTAGTTGGCAAATTTTAAACAGGAAAATATAATCTCTACCAGCTATTTATGTAGGCCATACACGATAGTTACCAGCATTTAAGTATCTTGTCACTAAACATAAATCTAACTACGTCAAAAACTTTGAAGTTGTTGAAATTATGTCTTCGATTTTATATTTCGGAAGTTTAGGGACTNTAAATCTAACTACGTCAAAAACTTTGAAGTTGTTGAAATTATGTCTTCGATTTTATATTTCGGAAGTTTAGGGACTGCAAAAATTTTTTATAGCCCTTATCAATTTCAGTTGATAGATTTGAGAGGCTCTTAACAACGAGGTCTTGAGAGTCGATGAATATGGTAATGAGGTAAGAATGGAGCAGCGGCGGAATGCAAGGGCAGAAAAAACGGAAGAAATCCGAGAAAACCCGCTGACCAGTGGAATCGTCTGGCACGATTCCCACTTTCGAAAATTCGGCGTCGACGCAGTCAGGGATTGAACTCGGTTAAAGTTGGTGCAAGGCGAGCCATCGAACTGCTCATCATTCACCACGGCCCCGTGGCCCTTAACAAGAAAGAACGCGAAGTGCATGTACACACAAATACAAATATAGAGCCTGTACGCGTGTGTATTTGTATATTAAATATCTATACATAATATACACACATACACACATACAAGACTGTGACGTGTCCAGAAGTAATGGTCTAAATTGTACACAATTCGGTAAACGTGCGTATCGTCCCTGGTTGTGTAAATTATTTGAGTTTCAAGGATCTGTAACATTTAGAACGGCCAGCAGAGTGCATTAGGCATTCCACCTTGGTTAAAGCGGTAATGTTATAAGATGTGCCTGAAGCATCACCAAACACAAAGAATGCTTCGCTGTCGCATTAGACACCATTAACACCACTTAACGGAGTTCGATAGGGTCCGAATTGTGTGCGTGTATTAGGTCGGATGGACGCAAGTAGCTAGATAATTACGGTTCTAAGACAGCGTCATGACATGGAGCTCGGGATCCAGAAGCTTACCAAGGAAATGACAAACCTCATGCGTTTGCATTCCGCTTCGATGGCGGCCATCATGGCAGCCAGTGTCAAAATTTGCCAAAAAATTTTTTTTTTAAAATGTTGGCAATTTTTTTTAATTTAATTTAAAAAAAATTATTTTCTTACAATATTAACTTTTTAAAAATTAATTTTAAAAAATGCCGTTTTTAAAAGGTTGATTTGATATTTTAAAAGTGTTATTTTTATATTTTAAAAGTTAAAAAAAATTTCTTAAAATAACAATAGTTCCAAAAAATTATTTTTTCTCGCGCATTCCCTCCCGGCCATGTTTGTTGGTGTGTCCCAAAGACAACGCCCAGACGTAAGTCGTGTCCCAAAGGAAATGCCAGCAATGACATAGCCTCGGGCTACAGCGACTACACGCTCTTGCTTTGTATACCAAGGATGGTGCTGCGGTGACGCAATGGGTAGAGGACATGTTAAAATGTCACGCTCTCGCATTCCATAGCAAGGGGGGTGACACGGTGATGCAATGGGTAGAGCGCATGTTAAAACATCACATTCTTGCATTCCATAGCAAGGGGGTGCCGTGGTGGTGTAATTGATAGTGCGCAACTCCATGCTCTTGCTTTCACACACCTCCAGCTCCCAACAGAGAAGCCTGCCAGGACATAGTCTCGGGCTACGGGACTTCAAATTCTTGCATTCCATAGCAAGGGGGGCCGCAGTGATGCAATGGGTAGAGCGCAAGTTAAAACATCATGCTCCTGCATTCACATGGGAGGGTAGGCGTGTACCAAGAGAGAAGCCGGCCTTGGGACATTGCTAGTAGATGACAAGTTAAAAGTCACAGTCTATCATTCCAATTCGATGGGGCAACAGTAGCATAGTGGATAGAGTGCAGAACCTTGCGCTCTCACATTCACAGG
>NQII01011022.1:0-30132 GCA_002778355.1 Clitarchus hookeri
CCAGAGTTCCCTAAACGGCGATAGTTCAGCGCTGTAGTTTGAGCAGTGTGTTTACCCCAGGAGTCCGACAACAACGTGAATGTGGACCAAGAGGCCAGATCTCCAGACCCAGTCCCCACTCTTTCTTGCGACAGTTCAGCGCGGTGGATGAGTGAATGGACTGGACGGACTTACTAACCACCTTGTGGTTGTGAGCTAATGGTTGGGGGTCTACTGTAATGCACACAAGGTGCACAGTATGGGTGGCCATCTAATGTGTGTTGTTTTGACGTACGTGCACCTGGTTAAGGGAGCCCATAGTCCTACACTAGGTTCTGAAAATAAGTTTAGGAATTCCGCGGTCTCCTGCTCTTCCCTGGTGGGCTGGCGTCTATGGAAGTTGGAGTTACTGTCACCCTCAGCAATGAGTACTTGAAAGTTAATAGAAGACGTGTTTACTCAGAGAGGAATGACACGGTGGCCCGTACTAACTCCTAATTTACCAACAACTGTAACGGAAGTTAGCCTATGAAAACCAGATGAGGGGGACCTGGGTCTGAACTAACAAAGCAGATGCGGCTAGGTAGCAATTTTACTGGTCAACCCTAACTAACGTGATGCTTGTGTAAGGGTAGTGGGTGTAGAAAAGAAGTGTTGACTTCTTTGGGGGCTTATGGTGAAGGTCTTGAAGAGCATCTGGTAGGTCACAAGACGTCTGTCATAACAGAGAGCTCAAGCACTGAAAGTGGTAGAGCGAGCTACTGAGAATGAACTCCCATTCTGCGGCTGTGCACGGACATATATTCCACCTGCCCACGTTCTCTCTGTGGTACGGGAGTGGCAGGAGTGAGCTCCTCCTCCTGTGGGCGGAGCTGCGCTCTCTGGTGCCATATCTCATTCCGTGGCGAAAGCAGGCGTCTCTGTCTTGCAGGGTTCCATCTGTGGCGTGGACTTATACTTTTGAGATGATATGATATATTCTTTATTTAATCAAGTTGAGGTGAAATGTTTTTTAATGTTATATTTACAGTAATACTAATACAGAAATACTTAAAAAAAAAAAATCACTTTTTTGTGTTTATTAGCTGTACTTTATTCACATATAATGTACAGCTCTTATATTCAAAATGAGGTAAAATGTCAGAAATTGTATTTTATTGATGTACTTGTATACCATCATCTACTGAAATCCTACATGTATGGAAATTTTTCGACAGCCCCCTGAAAAATGGTAGATAACCCTTCTCCAATAAACAGATGAACATTTAAAATAAAGGGCTGCAGGTTATATTCAGAATATACAATATTCTCCAGTGTGAAACACTAACATTTTGAGTCTCTTTTGCAGAGCTAATTAAAAAAATCCCTGTCGGGTGTGAGCCCTGAACCTGGTGAGAATCGGGGATTAAGTCATGACCAAATTGACGGATTTTTGCAGTTTTTTTTCACTCTTTTTCATGTTTGGGCATACCAATTAGGAGTAGCAATGCTACAACTCATATATTTTTATTGTTGTGGAGTAGAAAACCTATTTTTAATAAATTCTCATTGCAATTTCTAACATTTTTGTTGGGAATTTTTTTAATTCTAATGAATTTTTGTAATTTTTTGACAGCTCCTAAGAATGACCTTGAAATATTGCTGCTCTCATTAAATCAGGAACTCAAATTGGACCCCAACTGTATAACATTTCTTATCAGTTTGTGTATTCTGTATTGAGTTTCTACAATGGCAGAGAATAAGTTCTAGTGTCAAGCATAACAGCATAAGCAAGTGTGCATGCTCACCTGCCAGCCCTGGGCAGAGGCCCGCCTGGTCACGCGCCCCAGCTGCTGCGGCTGTTGCTGCTGAGGTTTCTGCTGCTGCAGAGGCTGCTGCTGTTGTTGCTGCTGGTATGGCTGCTTGTGCCCCAGAGCGCAGTACAGTCTGTCGATCAGCATGCTGTTGCTCTCCTGCCGATCACACCATCACTCTTATGCTGCGCTCACAACTGTTAACTTAAAACTGGACTTACTAATTACAACATGTACTTAAGAACATACGGGAAGTAAATTGATGACTGAAACCACTGCAGGGGTTGGTAAAAACGAATGTGCAAGCTTTAATAAAATAAACCTCTAATGACTCTCAATAAATAAAAGTGCCATTCTTAACGTACTAAAGTGAAACCCCCCCTTTTTTTTTACACATTTCAAGAGACCAAGAATAAAATCCTGCAAAATGCAGGAAAGTGCAAAAAAAAAAAAAATGCTGTATATGTATAACAAGACACCAAAGAATATAAATGTAAAATAAAGGAAAGGGTAAAATTATGGTGTGTAAAAAAGGTGTTCTACTGTAGTTCACAACATAACTTTACGAGTTGTGTATTGGTTCAGATAATTTTTATTATTAGGAAAAAATTGCTTTATTTTAAACATTAAAGAAAATCTTGAAAGAGAGAGCCAAGAAGGACGGCATGATGGTGGACGGTGAGGTACAACACAGGTATTTACATTGGAGTGNATCTTGAAAGAGAGAGCCAAGAAGGACGGCATGATGGTGGACGGTGAGGTACAACACAGGTATTTACATTGGAGTGAACATCCTAAACACTGAATAAATGAATGTGTGGGAAAGTTAACAAATAGGTCTGTATATTTGTGAATTAAATTTACAACAATATTCTCTACCTGATTATATTAGTTTTTAAAAATGATATAATAAAATACTGGTTGGAGTAGGTGAGGGTAAATTACTGTAGTTATAAGTTATCAAAAGAGGGCAAATATGTAAAGAGTTTTAATTGGCTGCAATGATTTTGCTGTGGCTCTCCACCACTCCGCTGCTCGCACTGTTTACCATTCTCTATTACTCTTCCTCACTACCTCAATAACTTGCTTCTCCCACCTCTTATTGGCTCTTATTCGATAGTACAGTAGACTCCCTCTCGTTCAGCCACCTTGGGACTGGACCCTCGGCCGGACCAACCGACTAATGACCTACTCACCCAAAACAAGCCATTTTCGTTCTTGTATCATCCTCTTCATGGTTACGATTAACTAAAGGATGATGGCAAATAAATACATACATACATACATACATACATACATACATACATACATACACACACACACACATACACACACACATACATACATACATACATACATACGTGCATGCATATGGGTATAGGGCACAGACTAAAAAATAACACACTAAATAAAATTACACATTTATTATTTGACTACCATTAATAATAAAAATAAATATGTAAATACACAGGTAAAACTTAAAAAAAAAAAGCCGTAATCTTTTTCTGAATTTTTTTGTTTAATGTTTTCTTTAACGCTAAATCATGCCATTTCTTAATGAACATGATATCCACGGCAGTTGCCTCAGTCTGCTGCTCGATGTATTTTGCAGCCAATTCCAGTGCAGCTCTTCCTTCAGCGTGGCTCAATTTTCCCTCGTCATTTCTCTCCTCTTCATCTGCTTCCTCCTCTCCATCTTCTTGACGAATTACAGCTTGAACAATTTCATTGTCGCTTAGGATTTCATTTTGAAGCTCCTCATCTTCACCAGCAATCCATGCCACAACGTCTAGTTCTTCGAGATCATCAGAGTGAGGCAGGAATTGTAAAGCTTTTAACAAAGATGAGTTGTCATCTGGTTCAGAAACCTGAAGATTCGGCTCATTTGCTTTTGGATTGTCCTCTTTATTCTTTCCAACGATTTCTTCTACATTTGGCCATGCTTTTCTCCACGACTTAATAAAAGTAGTAGATGGAATTTCTTTGTATGCCTTAGCTACCATACAGATCACGTCTTTCATGTTTATGGCCTTCAAAGCTTGGATAAGACCTGTGTTGCTTTTGTTGTCCATTTTACCAAGAATTTCCGAACGAAGCTTTCTGCAGTACCTCCTCTTCAGACACTCGATGACCCCTTGGTCCATTGGTTGTGTAATACTTGTGACGTTCTGTGGTAAAAATAAGAGTTTTACATCACTAAAACCTTCACATTCAATTTCTTGTGGGTGGGTAGGCGCATTGTCGAGCAGTAGAAGAGCATTAGGTGGCAACTTCAAACTCGCCAAATGGTGTTTCACTTTAGGAACAAATTCGCTTATGAAACACTCTTTGAACAGATTCGTGTCCATCCAAGCCGATTTTTGTGCCTTGTAGTACACCGGAAGGGAAGACATGTTTAAATTCTTAAAAGCTTTGGGCTTTGCCAATTTTCCAACAACAAACAGAGGCAGCTTGTGGGACCCTGAGGCATTTGAACACAAAGCCACGGCGATTCTCTCCATACCGGCTTTAAATCCAGGGGCTGAAGTTTCCTTACATGTAGCAAATGTTTTCTTCTGCAAAAGTTTAAAATTTAAGCCTGTTTCGTCGATATTATAAACTTGTTCTGGAGTTCGATTTTCGCTGTCAATTATGTCATTCAGTTTTTTTGTAAAGCCATTAGCCGCTGATGTGTCCGCCAACAATTTTTCTCCACTAACGCCAAGGATATGTACTCCATGTCGTTTCTTCCAACGCGTTAGCCAACCATCACTTGCAGAGAATGTAGCCCCTTCTTCTAGTTTTGAGTATAGGATTGTTGCCTTTTCTTTCAAAATCTGCCCATTTATCGGAGTTCCTCTTCTGCGTTCCTGCATGAACCATAGCCACAAGGCGTCATCTACAAATTCGTACTTTGGTTTCTTTAAAGTACAACGCGTTGAAAGGACTTTTTCTGTTTCAATTTGAGTACAGAAATCCTGTATGTTATTTTCTGTTTCGGCGCCAGTCATTAACCGTGCTCTTGCCTAAATTAAAAACTCGACAGATACTTTGGACCGATTCATATCTAGATGCTGCAGGATATCTAGTCTTTGTTCCATTGAAATAAATGAATGTTTACGCTTAGCATTCATCTTTCTAACAGTTTAAATTACATACATATGTATTGCAATGTACGTCCGCACACAAATGATAGCTCCTCTCAACTAAATTGTGTAAAATAAGGAGGTAAGTAAGTGATTGCAGGCCTGACCTGTCCGTATAGCGTCTGGGCTGGGCGTGACTCGTGCATACCAGGTGCCAGCTGAACCATCCGGCGGCCAGACGAGAGGGAGTCTACTGTACTTCAATTCAATACTTTTGAATTAATTTTTTTTTTCAACTGTGAACACACCCTCTTACCCACACAGCCCTGTTACAACCTTTTCACTGAAAACATTTGAATGGTAAATAATAAGTAAGCTGCCTTCACATGTTCTGCAAACCTCATTTTCAATAAGAAATTACCTTGTCATTCAGATGTTCCTTTTAAAAAGTAGAATTATCTTGGTGCATTCAGATTCACACTGTGCACTCTAACAGGCATGTTATGTGCGGACTGATGGAATGAACCTAGTGTTGTTTGAAGAACACCATAGTGGAGACAAAAGCGTAGGTAAGGTATTGACTCACGTCATCTGCTTGGTGCAGGTAGGCGAGGGCAGTGCTGAGGCTGCCCTGTGCGGCCAGCAGCCCCGCATAGCGAGACATGAGCTGTGCCAGCTGGCCAGACACTGTGTTCATGAGGCCAGTCGTCTCTATTGCCTTGCGCAGCACCACCGCGAGTTCTACCAATTCCTGCAACGACACACAACACACACAACTGACTGTATGGAACTGGCCAGATTACACTGTGACACCAATACCCTCAACATGGAAAAATGAAGGTGTTCTTGTCCAAGTATCCCTCTAGAGACTAGGGTAACGGTGTATCCTTAATGAGGATTTTAAGGGGGCCGTATGGGCCAACGTGGTTGCACTCTGGGTGCGTCTGACCCTGGCTCACCAGAACGCATAGCTGGGCATTTAGGAATAGCTGCAAGTACACAGTTATGCACCATCAGTGATGTTACGTAAGTTCAGNCTAGGGTAACGGTGTATCCTTAATGAGGATTTTAAGGGGGCCGTATGGGCCAACGTGGTTGCACCCTGGGTGCGTCTGACCCTGGCTCACCAGAACGCATAGCTGGGCATTTAGGAATAGCTGCAAGTACACAGTTATGCACCATCAGTGATGTTACGTAAGTTCAGAGGATAAAAACAAAAGAAGAGTAGAGTATTATGATTTAGTGGATTCAGTGGGTATCCTGGAGGTGCAGGCATGACCGTAAAGGTGGTTTAAAATTACGTAGCAGCGCAGGGGAGGGAAGGTTCTGGCGTGGTCCATCCAGGAAGGAATATACTCTTCCTGGGGCCGGTGCCTTGAGATGAACCCCTGCCGGAGTCTTATTGATCGATCGGAACCGTAGAGTGTGCTTCACACTGGATGGTTCTCGGGCCTATAGCGACTTGGGGAGAGGGCTCCCTGATCACCCTCGGTGAGAAGTTGAGTGAGCGACGTGACCAGCTACAGACTTCAACTGCCCCTCTGGGTTCACAGTNCTGATCACCCTCGGTGAGAAGTTGAGTGAGCGACGTGACCAGCTACAGACTTCAACTGCCCCTCTGGGTTCACAGCGTTCCCACGTAAGGACCCTAAAGCTCTCAATAAGCGGCGTGACCAGCTTATAGCCTGAGAGTTGTACTGACTTAACGTAATTGTTCTCCTCAAGCCTCAGGAGCCTCAGAGAAAGGTTCTCTCTCCCCTTGTCTCAGTGGCGCTAGAGAGCGGCGTGACCAGCTAGCACTAGACACCAAACATTGACAAGAGGTGGAAGCGCCCTTCAGTGGAGACTTTGGTTCGAAACTCTATTGCGACAATCAAGCTTGCACACAGAAGTAGTTGAGTAGATATGCGCACAGAAGGCAAAGCGAGTAAGGACGGCAAAAACGAAAGAAAATGATTAGACCAAAAAGAGGTTAACTGGTAGATATATGTTTTATTCCGTCAACAGGAGTTTACAAGACATATATCTCCAATTTATGCCCACTAACGTCTGATGGACAGGACCCAGTTTTCCAAGCTGTTTGTCGTAGTGTGGCAACGTGATATTGATTAAAGTTAGGGCAAGAGTGACCCCAATAAAACTACGCCCGGCGCGGATGAGGCACGTGGCCAACACTAGAAGCAAAGAAGAAGGCTCCACGACAAAAACTTCTGCAGAATGTGTTAAGAAAACCAAGTTTTGACAATAGTAATGTAACACGGCTAAGGTTTACTGTTACTGCTGAAGGCAGGTGGTACAGCAAGCGTAACGAGGTAGCGAGAGTTGTAGATAAAGCTCCGAAGAGAACTGCTTGCAAACTGCCTCGTCTGGAGGGTGTGTGCAAAGGAATAAATGTCCTTGAGAGACAATAGGAGCAAGGGGTGGCTGGAACAGGCGGCATAGAGTGGGAAGCCTCCCCTGATGCGTGGCGAGCGTGCGCGTTTGGTGTCTGCAGGCCAGGGGAAGGTCAGCGAGGGGGTGGAACCACCCACTCAGACTGGAGTGCAGCGTTGTGCAGATTGCCGACCTCTCAGGCGGCAAGAGGCTAACTCGCTTGTGAATAGGAATGTTACAAAGGCGAAATGAGCATCTGCGGTTGGCACTACAGTACACTAGGGGGAGCACCAGTGGCTGAGGCTTCGATATGAATCCGACAGCGCTCGTGGCGTGTCAACGGTTTTAACCCCAGTGCATGTCATGTTGGCAATAAGCATGCTGATATACAGTACAACACTTTTAAGTTGTTTCCTGCCAGGAAATCTTTATGCTGATAAAAGTTCACATAATGTTGAACCTTGTCTATAAACACTAAAGTAATCTAAATCTTACAAGAAAATTTTCTTGGCTAATAAGTTTAAATTTTGCAGTCGCTACAGAAACTTATTAATAGTTTTACTGTATTACTAATTAACTAAATTGAAATCTGCATGTGCTACCTTGCCTTAAAGTAGATGAAGTCAGATGTAATTGTGAGTGGAGCAGCAGCAGAATTCAGATGGGAAGGAAAGGGGAGCGCCCTGACACAACACCCACACCATAGCAGTTTCCACCACACATCTCACATGAGAAACTCAGTGTACAAATCCCCTCCCACCAAAGATTACGAACAAACCAGAAACCCCACTGGTATACAGTCAGTATCTAACCACTTGTCCAATCACTGGTTTAGGTTAGGCTAATGATAATGTCATAAGAAAATGGCAAGAAGAACACAGAGAACGGACAAATAATATTCAAGTGTAGAAAAACAATTGCTGCATTATCGATGGCTGGGCCAATGTGTCATTAGTCACTCACAACTTGACGAGCTGGTCTAGTAACCAAACCTAAACTTTCTGATTGTGAAAAGATGTATGCCCTCAACATATATTTTTCTGTGAGAACCAACCTGCAAGAAGTACTGGGACTCGTACATATCTCTTATTAACCTCTAATATACAGGTTGTCTGAAAATTATTGGAGCAATTTCATGATGTTACTGTACGTGTATTATTAAACGTATGGAGACCTAACTTTGCAGCTGTGTACAGAAAGTCATCAAATTTTGTTCTATGTTGCAGGTTTCCACCTCTCACCACAACAGCGCAGCAGTAGCAAGATGGCGACAAAGAGTGAGAAAGCATACGCTGTCATTGAATTCCATGCATGTCGCTCAGTGAAAACATTTCAACAACTATTCTGAACGCAGTTTAATAAATAACCTCCGTGTGTAAACTCTATACGACGATGGTACGAACAATTCACATTTGTAGGATGCCTCCGTAAGGGAAAATCACCAGGTCGTCCAGTACCTGAAGAAACAGTTGAGCATGACGGGCTAGTTTCGTGCATAGTACCAAAAAGTCAACAAGGTGAGCATGCAGANTAGTACCAACTAAGCCGTACCGCTTAGTTGCTGCAATCACTAAAACCTGAGGACAAAGTCATTTGTTTTCGGTGGTGTACCAGATTTCAAGAGCTTATGGAAGAGCATAATGACTTTTGCGATAACCTTGTATGCAGCAATGAAGCAACATTTTGTCTTAGGGGCACAGTGAACAGGCACAGTATCCAAAACTGGGGTATAGAAAACCCTCATGGCATCATTGAGCATATTCGTGACTCTCCACAATTCAATCATTTTTGTGCCATCTCGAAACTAAAGTTTACGGCCTCTTCTTCTTCTGCGAAAAAACCATTACAGGCTATATTTATCTGGACATGTTAGAACTTTGGCTCATGCCTCAGCTCGAAATAGACAGTGCAAATGTTATCTATAAATAGGATGGTGCTGCACCCCACTTCCATTGGGATGTCTGCAAATTCCTCAATAACAGATAGCCAAACTGATGGATTGGCCGTTGTCATGGCCCCCATGAAGCCCTGACATAACCCAGTGCAATTTTTTTGTATGAGGCTATGTGAAGGATGCAGTGTTTGTGCCTCCTTTACCGGTTGATCTAGCAAACCTGCGGGCTTGCATAATCACTGTTTTTGATCTCATTGATAGGGAAATGCTGCATTATGTATGGGAAGAACTTGATTATAGGGTTGATGTGTGCAGGATCGCAAAGAGGGAACATATCGAACACTTGTAATGAGGCAACAAAACTTGGTGGGTTTCTGTACACAGCTGCAGAGTTACGTCTCAATATGTACAGGAACATCATGAAAATGCTCCAATCATTTGTAGACATTTATTAGTAGCATAGTGATCTAATTTTTGACTATTTTTTGTGATAGCAATAAAGTGAGATGTGCCATGAGGCATTCTCCTTGGGTCTCAGTAGTCTGTGTCTGTGCCCCTAATCTGTACAAATATGCCACCGCCTACAGAGTCGTAATATCCTCTCCAAGTCTCAACCTTGGTGGTGTGCTGTGCCACATGTCAAACAGCAGCACACAAGCCACCAGTGCTTGTCACTTCAGTGCCCAAGGATGCGTTGGGCCAGCAGGTAATGAACATGCATCCTCAACATGCTAGACAGTTGGTTACCTACACCATCTCACTGCTCCATGCACCTCGCAACAGCCCTCGGAGGAGTACATAGGCAACAGACCGCCCATTCTTAACACTGTTTACTGGGAGTAGGACCCTAGCCTGAGGGCCATATAAGCAGTCTATCTTACAACGATGAGCCGTTACATTAAGACCACCTACCTAATACGGTGTAGGACCACCTTTAGCCTGCAGAACCATGGCCACTCAGCAAAGCGTCCATTCATCAAGGTAGCAGAAGGTATCCTGGAGTATCTGATACCACAGGCGTAATAGCAGGTCCTCCAGTTGGCATACAGTGTGGGGCAATGTAGCACGAACTTGCTTCTCCAAGTTACGCCACAAATGATCAATTGGGTTCATATCCGAGCTATTTGGGGGCCAGGGCATTACAGTAATGCAAATTCACTGTCACGTTCTTTAAACCAGTTTTTCACAATCACTATAGTCTCGCCACAGCTGCGGCCCCCTTCCAAGAAAGATTATTAGGCCATACATGCCACAGGTGTCCACCACTTGATGCTCAGGGATTGCACGCATGCTAGACAGCATCCTGTGTCACATGTAGGCTGCTACCATTCCTCCAGCCACTGGCCATGGAGTGGAATGCAGCCCAGTGTTCAGTGGCCATCTGCCATTTTCGCTACTCTCTCTCCTCTCCCCACACCTGCTGCCCTTGTGCTGTGTTTCAGGTATAAATAGGACTCGTAGTCCATAGCTCAAGGCTGATTGGCACAGCTCCTGTTGTAGACTGTCACTCTGTCAGATTGTGCACCAACACTACACTTACCCAAGCTTTATTTCTGCAGGATCGCTTCGCTTAGCTGTACACTATCGTCTCCCAGTACTCTGAGTATGAGTCTCACCAGTCTTTAGGTTCGCCCTCGTCCCGCATGCAACCACATCTTCAGAGACTTTTCCCACCATTGTTGGCAAACCTAGGCACAGTACTTCTGGCCACATTCAGGGCACAGGATGGATATGTGTTTAATTAGCTTGCTAATAATCTAGCATATTCATATTTAGGCTGCGTTTTGTTGTGCCATCCACTTTACTCCGGGTAACCTTGAATACTGCTATAACCCCTTTTGACCCAAAAACCTCAATTCTACTTTCAGAAGTGGGCACCCACCATCACCTTCTGTTCTGTCTTTCAGACTATTGTGTAAACTAGCATTCCGTCTCCATGCTGTTAATTGGGGTATGGCGATATCCTGCCTTGTCGGCCAACGCAGGAGTGGGGTGTGTGGCTGCATTTGCATCTTTCTGTCGAGTGCTTGGCCTGCCAGCTATATCCCACTGTGCAACAGTACTCATGGGTAGATGATTGCAGTTAAGACCCTCACGACATAGCATGTAAACCAGTCCAAGCGGATGCAGAGCTTCCGACGATATCCCACACCCTGTCAACCAAGAAACAGAGTCATGTGCTATGCAGGCAAAGCAACATGAGAGAAATCATTGCCCTCAAGGATGCCGCCCAGGCATTTCCTCTACTAATAGAAACTCTTCGATTGACCTCACCATGCTCACCACCTCTTGTCTATCACCCCCTTATGCCGCGCTACCAAGCTGGATGGTGGAAAGCAGCCAGACAGGCCTTAGTCTTGGTTGGGGAACTGGTGGGAGTCGTGCAGAGGCCTGGCTTGGTGTACTCATGTCTGAAGGGAGAAGCGGCAAGAGAGGGTACTGCCACAGCTTCAGGACCAATCAACCCTGGTTCCACCAGGGCACCTGATAACCTGTACATACCACTTTACTTCATACCATGGACTATTTCCCCCCCTACCCCCTTACACTAGCTAAGCAACTGCAGGGTGAAAAACTTTGTTGTCCTGAGCGGGAAGTGGTACAACACCTGGCACTAACCACCAGCCACCTCGTTTCCACTTGCTACATTCCAGATCACGCAGTTNTGATCAAGCAGTTACATGACACTTGATTAGGCCAGCCCCTCCATGCACCCAGGGAGAAATAATCTCTATGCCCAATTCTGACTAAAGCTACCTATTATGAAGGCATCTGATTCCAAGCTTTTAGGAGGGGAAGACATTGACCCCGATTGACATTAGCACTCTGATCACAGGTGAGAACTTCAAGCTTCTTCTTGGTGCCAAATAAGGCTACAGCCATTGAAGCTACAGGTGACAATGATTCTCACGGCCACGAAACCCCTGAGAGAAGCCCTTTAGGTCGATTACCGACTTCGGGGAGTTGGGTTGAACACCCCGTGGAGTCTGCAAATACCCTAAACATGGCCTCAGTCTACGAACGTGTGCCAAACAAGGGCAAATTCCGCAATGTAAACAATTGCCTGGCAACAGGATGTTTCTACATAAACTGCATACATTGCGATGCCACGTTTCATTATGCCTTTATAGACTGGACAGACCGAGAGAAGGATGTTGAAGGGTTGGAATTACCGCTGCTGCCACAACTGCCAAGAACGTCATTGCTGTTGCGACCACCCAAATTGCATAGGTCTCAGCTTATACCGCATAGCCTGTCACAAATGCCCACTCATCTACCACCATTTCTGGTTTGGATGGGCGTATATGGTTAGGGACCTCGATACACAGATTTTTAAATATCCAGTCTATCAGATAGAACAATAATGAGTTCCACCTCAACCAAAACCCATTACGGTCATGTGCCCACCAACCATCGACCAGCTGACCCCAGCAATAAACAGACCACACCACCACCGGAAGCAGACAGGCATATAATTGAGATACCAGCTCGCCCGCAATGCCACGGTTTGTGGGCATCTACAAATTTAATATATCATTAACAGCTTGTTAGCTTCTAGTAGGGAACTCACGTAACCATTGTGATGTCAAGTGTTGATAAACCAACAGTAGCCACGGAAAGCTTGTTGGCCAGCATGCAGTGTGACATGGAAGAGCAAGTACCTGCAGCTTGTCTGGAGTGTTGGGTNTTGTTGTCCTGAGCGGGAAGTGGTACAACACCTGGCACTAACCACCAGCCACCTCGTTTCCACTTGCTACATTCCTGATCAAGCAGTTACATGACACTTGATTAGGCCAGCCCCTCCATGCACCCAGGGAGAAATAATCTCTATGCCCAATTCTGACTAAAGCTACCTATTATGAAGGCATCTGATTCCAAGCTTTTAGGAGGGGAAGACATTGACCCCGATTGACATTAGCACTCTGATCACAGGTGAGAACTTCAAGCTTCTTCTTGGTGCCAAATAAGGCTACAGCCATTGAAGCTACAGGTGACAATGATTCTCACGGCCACGAAACCCCTGAGAGAAGCCCTTTAGGTCGATTACCGACTTCGGGGAGTTGGGTTGAACACCCCGTGGAGTCTGCAAATACCCTAAACATGGCCTCAGTCTACGAACGTGTGCCAAACAAGGGCAAATTCCGCAATGTAAACAATTGCCTGGCAACAGGATGTTTCTACATAAACTGCATACATTGCGATGCCACGTTTCATTATGCCTTTATAGACTGGACAGACCGAGAGAAGGATGTTGAAGGGTTGGAATTACCGCTGCTGCCACAACTGCCAAGAACGTCATTGCTGTTGCGACCACCCAAATTGCATAGGTCTCAGCTTATACCGCATAGCCTGTCACAAATGCCCACTCATCTACCACCATTTCTGGTTTGGATGGGCGTATATGGTTAGGGACCTCGATACACAGATTTTTAAATATCCAGTCTATCAGATAGAACAATAATGAGTTCCACCTCAACCAAAACCCATTACGGTCATGTGCCCACCAACCATCGACCAGCTGACCCCAGCAATAAACAGACCACACCACCACCGGAAGCAGACAGGCATATAATTGAGATACCAGCTCGCCCGCAATGCCACGGTTTGTGGGCATCTACAAATTTAATATATCATTAACAGCTTGTTAGCTTCTAGTAGGGAACTCACGTAACCATTGTGATGTCAAGTGTTGATAAACCAACAGTAGCNCACGGAACCATTGTGATGTCAAGTGTTGATAAACCAACAGTACCCACGGAAAGCTTGTTGGCCAGCATGCAGTGTGACATGGAAGAGCAAGTACCTGCAGCTTGTCTGGAGTGTTGGGTGGGAAGACAGTGGTCCAGCTGTCAACCAGGCGGTCGAGATCTCCTGAGAACACGTGGCACAGCTGGGCGCTCAGCACAGAGTCCTTCCCCTCCGCCGCCAGTCTCTCTGCCAGCTGGCCTGCCGCAACACACACCCATACCTGCTGTACCTCAAACACTCTGCACCAGTACTTCTCAAACCCTTTGCTCCACAAGGCACACTGCGTTTTGTAGTGAGTCCTAACAGCACACTAGCATATGAGTAAAAACTCAAACACAGTACGTACATACTTTATTGAATATGAAGTAAATANACCCTTTGCTCCACAAGGCACACTGCGTTTTGTAGTGAGTCCTAACAGCACACTAGCATATGAGTAAAAACTCAAATAAAGTACATACTTTATTGAATATGAAGTAAATATCTTAATATTCCTTGGTATTGTATACCGTAGAATTTGGTATACGTACTGTGCACCAAAACAGTAACAATGAAATTGGTACTTTCCAGTTTCATTTAGAAATATAACTTTTTTTTAAACTTGCAAATTTTGGATTCAGTACAACTTTTGGGTACTAACTTTTTGTGAATTCAGTATCTACAAAACTACTTTGTAGGTGGTTTTACAACCCCATTCCATGCAAATGCCCATATAGTTTCCATATACATAGTAAGTGCGTTCCCAACCCCCATCCAGTACAGTACTGCTGAGCCAATACAGATTTTTACAGATACCGATATAAACTGATACTTCCTTGTCAATACAGTCAACTCATACTGATAGAATGGACTCCACAAAGTTGAAAGGCAAAATATTAGTGAAAATAATTTTTGCAACCAGTGTTGTTATTTCATTAGATCATTTGCACAAAGTAAAAGAATGTGTTTTCTTAACATAACGCTCTGTTCTATACTTGATGATAACAAAGTTGTTGCACATGTCTCAAGAACACGTAACCTTAGTTTCTTTTTTTTTTTAATACATCCAAACTTAAAAGGTGGCACTTCGTACAGAGCTGGGTTTACAATTAAAATATTATGAATTAAGAACTATGCAGTAACCGCAGTTCTCGCAAATGGAACATCTTCTGGATTTACCAATTACGATTCACAATTCACATATTAATTCTTAAGTCAAGCTAATGAAAACTTGTGCCAAGCCTGTGCTATTTACATTTTGTTGCAAAAGCACAAAAAATGTGTTGTTCTTTGTACGCGTGCCAGTTGACAAGTACTAGACTGTGAGCACTGTGTGCTTCTGTCCTATTATACATTACTACTTTATTACTCCTCTAAGTAATTCCCATGCATGAAGTGGTGGTGGCACGTGGTGATACTCTTTGAAGGGTATACATAGCTCATGCATCTAGGGGTTCTTCACTCTCCCCTACCTACCCTGAATGCCTGGGAGACATCATCGAGACCGGCAGTGTGCCAGAAGGCCTATGGACGAGCGCCTGGCGCGACACTTCAGTCAAATAGCCCACCTCTCCTGTCGAGAGTGACATTGTCAATATGGGAAACACCACCCAAGCTTTTTATGACCTGACAGACTTCTTTGGAACCCAGCCCATTCTGATCCTGCCACCAACTGTTNATTAAAATATTATGAATTAAGAACTATGCAGTAACCGCAGTTCTCGCAAATGGAACATCTTCTGGATTTACCAATTACGATTCACAATGCTTGTGTGCTTCTGTCCTTTTATACATTACTACTTTATTACTCCTCTAGGTAATTCCCATGCATGAAGTGGTGGTAGCACGTGGTGATACTCTTTGAAGGGTATACATAGCTCATGCATCTAGGGGTTCTTCACCCTCCCCTACCTACCCTGAATGCCTGGGAGACATCATCGGGACCGACAGTGTGTCAGAAGGCCTATGGACGAGCGCCTGGCGCGACACTTCAGTCAGATAGCCCACCTCTCCTGTCGAGAGTGACATTGTCAATATGGGAAACACCACCCAAGCTTTTTATGACCTGACAGACTTCTTTGGAACCCAGCCCATTCTGATCCTGCCACCAACTGATTAGCAGCAGGAAGGACAGACAATGGACCTCATCCACCCAGACTGAGTGAGACCACAAGACCCGGCAGCACCGACAGGGACAAGTACAATGGGTGGAGACATAACCCTAGATGGAGTTCCCCAAGCACCTGGTGCAGTAACCTCAGTATTTAGAACAGTTTCCCCTCGACGATCAGACAAGACCCAGTGAGAGGATTCTGTCCACTGCCAAGTTTGTATAGACCCTGCTTTGAGCAGTGCTCCACCCCATACTCAGAGGGTGATTACCGAACTGCTCAGACTCCTTCCTCCACCAAAATCCCTGTCAAGACGACACCTGCTTCCCAGCTGTCAGGGTTGGGGAAAGTCTTTGACACTGGACACCAATAAACTCTATTCACAAGGTGAAGTGTCAAGGAGAGTATTATCCATTTCACATAAGTGGGGTCAAAATTGAGAAAATGTGACCAACCTTACCAGTATGTAAACAGTAAATTTTGTCATTTGCAAAGTATTGTATCAGCTGTTGAATTGTTTCTGGAGTATGTTGGTAAGCTGGTGCTTTTGATGATGGCTTTGGAAGAAAATAGTACTCAGAACTAGGGATGGATCGGTTCGGTTCTTCGGTTCCAATTTATACAAGTTCTTGAGATTTGACTCTGAACCGGTTTTAGGTTAACAACTACTCGGTTCTCGTTTCTACACAGCAATAAATTTAGTAATATTTTGAGATGATGATATACAGTATTTACTCGTGTATAGCACGCCCTTTTTCCCCAAAATAAAGGAAAAAATTTCTGGGGTGCGTGCTATATAGAGAAAAAAAATTAAGGAAGGAGTGATAGTCGTAAACTGTCCGGTGATGTTTAGAGGAAAGTGTAGCGTAACCGTATGTTAACTCATCTCTTGCTCCTACATAATCACTCCTCTCCCTTCTCTCTTTTTATCATTCAGCCGCTCCCGTAAGCATCAATGCTAGCTGATCGATACATTACTCCAAGCCTTCTTTGTTTCCATGTAAGGGAGAGGATAGCCAACTTAGAAAAAAGGGGGGTAGAAGGGAAGAAGCGGTTTTTTACAGGTGTCACATTCCAGATTCCAGTACGGCAAAAAAAAACCAGCATGTCACTGCATAAAAAAAGCAAAAAATAAAGGAAGCCGGCCACCCAGTCACTGCGTAAAAGAAGCAAAAAGAAAAAGGAAGCCAGCTACCCACCACAGTTGTTGACCTTCTTTTAACGAACGTAGGTTACCGTTATCGCACAGCACACCACAATGTTTTGGCTTTTAGCGCCACGAGTTATTTAATTAAAGCATTTTGCATACAAATCACAAACCATATATTAATGTAAAAAAAAAAGAATAATTTGTTACATGTTTACTAACAAGGCACCACAAATTGTTGGTGCAATTTTACTGACAAAATTTTTTTTCCTGGAACTTGTTGCAAAAATTATGGTGCAAGCTATACACAAGCAAATACGGTACTTAATACGAAACATTATGAATTAATAAAGTTGCTGCAAAACTTTGTCGTTTACAAAAATAACTATAACGAGAGACTTATCAAAATAAACATAAATTGTAGTTATGCCAAAACAATAATTAAATAGGTTAATTCACCTGTAGCGAGCATTTTTTTTCTCTGCCACTATACTTCCATACAGCGAATTACTATTGCAGTACAAAGCAAATAAATATCAATTTATTTAGCACCAATGTTTGCAAAAGTAGTTTTTAAAGACAGGTGTTTAATCAAATACAGTATTTGGTTTGATATACTTGTATTCTATCTGTTAAACGAGATAAAATGTAAACATTCTCGTGGTGGCAAAGTCATAATAAATATATACAGAGAATATACTACACTCAGCATCGAACGAAACAAAATGGCTGACATTTATGTATAGATTTTTAGCTTTGAATCATTCTAATTGTTCTAAATTTAATACATGTTTATCAGTATAAATTTAAACTTATCTTCAGCTTTATTATTGTTAAATTATTCTGTAGGTTAAATACAACATTTAATGAATTTTACCTGCATTGGTTTAATGAAGTTGTAAGCAAAAAGCAAGTATTCAATATAGAACAGCATACTGGAACCAATATTTAAATTGTAGAATCGGTACTGGAACAGGAACCGATATTTTTTGTTATTCGACCCATCCCTACTCAGAACTAAAAGTTGTAATTTAAAACTTTCATTATGCTTACAACATTTATGGTTTGAATTATGTTTTTAAAGCTTTTTTTTCTTTTAGTGAATCTACTTTAAAAACACATTTAGCAATTATAATGGAGTATGTGCTTTTTTCTCATCGTGTTTATAAGAGTATCTTGTTGGTGATGTCGGAATATGTTATCAATAGTTAATAACTTTTTTATTTGCTTTCTTTAAGCGTAGTTTTTTGTAGGTACCGTTTTTGTGTGTTTTCTTGAGCAAACTGTAATATTATCGGTTACGTGTTTCTGTTTCGTAAAATGGCTAATTCCACCATTTTCCTTAACCGCCGTCAGCAATGAAGCGACACAAATATAATTTACGTTTCTAAGTTTGAGTTAGTTGGTTTCAGGAAACAAGCGGAAGGGTTGATTTTACTGATTCTAAGACGTTTGTTTTTATTTAATGCCAGTGATGAACAAAAGTGATTTTAGTTAAGTAATCGTGCAAGGATTTTCTTAGAAAAGCACATGTTCAAGAGGTTGCGAATTGCAAACAGTAAGTTAGTGTGTTTTGTAAATAATATATTTATAAACAGTTAATACTGTATTAGGTTTGAAATACACATGGCTTGAAAAAGCCACACTTTCAACTCTCTTGTAGTGTGTAAATTATATTTGTTTATTTTAGGGATGTAACGATTCCACTTTTCCTCGATTCTCAATGCCGATACCAATCTTGAATCTCAATTCCAAAAATCGTGATTCTTTTAGTTACAGACAACAGCTTTACAGATCTAAATACTGTATAGGAGGGTGTGAAATTAAATTATTTAAACTAGACTACATTAGTAATAGGCCTATTACTAACATACAAAATATAACACAAACAGTGGGAGCATATGCATATGAAATTCCAAAAAGTTCAAAAGATGTATACGAGATAATATTTATATATATATACACACATGCGCACATGCACACACACAGAGGAAGAGGGGGAGAGAGGGAGGGAGTTATATAAATATATATGTCCACATAGTTTATTCGAAAAAATTTCCTTCACCAACATATGAAATTATTAAAACGTTTGCAAGAATAGTACAGTGAAAACACATTATGTTTTACAACAAAAGGAATCTTATTGTCACACACAACTGATGGACGTAACTGTTGATTGATACAGTAATACTATGACAGGCTGGTGTTACACAAAACATAGCAGGGCAGGATTGCAGTAAGACATAAAAATTTTGGGCGGGACTAAAAATAAATTTTCCCACAAGAAAAGGACGAGATTGGGAATGCATCATCAGTAAATAAAGAAAATCTCCATTATTGCCTCTACATATAAAGGCATTTTGCACACACTTTATTCGGCATTTTGTTTGTAAGACAGTTAACTTACAATGCTCATTTTTTAAAACCATTGCATGGAAATGTTTTTCTTGTTATAATCAAACGTGTTTAGTTTTTGAAATGACGTGGCTTTGCTTGAGTACTATCAGCGATACCGTTGAATTAAACCAACAGTGCTAGTAGTCTAGTAAATAACCATGGCAGACGCCAGATGGTCGTTCCAAAGCTGTAAGATGTTGAGAAACTTAGTTTCCTCTTACGATAACGCTATACTTTTTATCTATTTCTCGGAAATATTACAACGGTACAAATATAATTTCTTCTCGTTCCTTACATAATTATAAAGTAAACAGTGAAGTATGCACACGTAATTTACGATGTTGTGAACGAAGAAAAGTCATGTCAAAGCCACAAGAAAGTACAAAAAGTGGAAAAGTGAATATTCCATGAGTGGAATAAAAAGTTAGTTTCTGTCACGTGCAAATTAATACAGTGCTATGATCCTTATATAAGTCCTTTGCCATGGCAACGTTGAAATCATCCGCTATGTAGGAGGTTTTTTAAACATTATTTTTTATTCGAGTGAGAAAAGTATAGGTCACGCAAAATGTGTGGCCGTGTTGGAATTGGCACTTTTAGTTTACTAAAAGGTGACGTGACCTGAATTAGTCAACAAAATGATGACGTACTTGGTATTTTAGTATTTAGTTGTTAGTAGTTGTTTGCGGGAATGGAATTTTGTCATCAGGAAACTTAAATTCTCGTGGCAATTCGGAAAAAAATCGGGAAAGATATTTTAGGTTAGACAAAGAAGTTTGTGGGTTGCTAGACCTAGTGAATAACATTCTATCATAAATCTTTCCATTTTGACAAAAAATAAACATAGAATAATGACTGTATGTGCTAAAAATTATATTTGAGCTAGAAAAGTCGTATAGTTTTATATTTTTATACACTTAGTTATTACACTACAAATTAATCCTCTGCATTTGGAGCATTTCTTTAAAATACTTGCTTCAATTTTAAGAAGAAAATCCCTTATATTTTTTAAATAATAAAAAAATATTGGACTTACAACATGTTAAAACAAAAAAAGTAACTTTAAATTTGTTTCAAAACATTGCCTTGATGTTTTCAGTTTGCTGCTATTTTCTTTATAATTTCATGACGTCTACTAAGGAACATTGACATTTTTCATTCCATTTTTGGTAGTAAAATGTGTGTACATGGACACAAATTTACTCAAATTAACTTCAGTGGAAGTTTTAATGTCCGTGAACACACACGCTTAGAATCATGTAGTGCAACTGTAATTACAGCCAAGTCGCATAGGGCCGGTTATGAACGCAACATACCAAATCTGTGTTCTAAAAAAGCTAATTACTCTATCGATAACAAATTAAAAGTAGTTAAGTAAATTAATTATATTTTCTCTCATCCTCTCATAGAAAATTTGCTACGTTTGGAGTTTTTCAACCTCTCGGCGACGAGTGAGAACAAACACATTCCGAATGAAAAATCGTTTTAACAAAACCTATATTAAAAATACCATGTTAGATCTCAGTAAAATAATTAAACATTTGGAGTCGAATTAAACTTTAATTGTGCACTAACTTATTTTTATGTGAATGTATAGGTTATGTATATTGAAACTCGCGTTCCACATCAACCAGCAATCGATACTTGCAACTTATAGATGTTGCTCGCATGTAAGACAAATTCAGTGCGCACAATTTACTGTAATTTCCTAATAGTGCAAGTTTGCAACCAGTTTTAGTTCATTTTCGCAATAAATATGTAGTTTTAACGTTACATAATATAGGACGTACAAAATTTATCTTAGCTTATGTAACAATCTTTGAAATCTGTTAATAAGCGGAAGAATCAAAATTTTTTCGACAAGATTTGATTTATCAAATTATAATCGCTTACGTAAACAGTTCATACAAAGCTTCTCGCACAAAACACGACTTGTATTTTAGTTGGAACAACCTACAGACGGGAACATAAATTTTTCCCAAAAATATTAGGAAAAAATTATTTCCCACCAGACGAAAAAATTGTAATGCATTCCCAAAGTTCGAGATCCCGCACACCCCTAGTTTGTAGTATGTAAGGAAACTTGTTAAAATACATAACTACCAAATCGCGACCCAACTGAAGCTACTAAATACTAATATACTAAATGGTGAATTTGAACACTGCCAGTACAGTTTTATTTTACGATTATTTCCGCATCTCATATTTTCACGCACAAAATAATTTTCCAAGAGTGATTCAATTACTGGCATAAATCAAGTAATTATAAACTGTTTTCGAGAGGTGATAGTTATGTATTTGTAGTAATTGGTATTTATTGCTTTGATTCTTGGACTCCCCATTCTCGATTATACAATTTTTCAAGAATCGTGGGTAACAAGGAATTGTGGAATAGAGTTTNATTCTTGGACTCCCCATTCTCGATTATACAATTTTTCAAGAATCGTGGGTAACAAGGAATTGTGGAATAGAGTTTCACATCCATAGTTTATTTGGCATTTATCATAAATCCAATGAGTAGAAAGTTAACTTTGGTCACAGTGTGTGTATTGCTGCATCTGTACAAACAACGACATATGTATCGCGTTTTGTTTTTTTATTTTAAGTTCAAACTTTTGAAGTTATAATAGTGTGAATTTTATTTCCGTATGAGCAAACTTTTCCACTGCTCCATCAAAACAATATGCAACTCAAAATGACACACGATCGTACAAATAAGTTAAACGAAAGTCGCCCTTCCTTCCACTCACTATGCTTCCTGTCAACCCTCAAAATAAAATAAACAGGGCCCCAACAAACTTGGCAATTAGAAAAATAAAACAGGCTGGAATACTAACCTAGCTATAATATCCTACATTGTCTACTGGACAGAAGTTAGGTAACGTCAGTCTTTCAGTGCCTGCCAGCCATGACAGGTAACACGAGAAAAATGAAAGCGTGCACTGGACTTGCAACATTTGTTTACAAACGTAGTTTTCTTCGCTGACAGAACAGCAGTGGCGGAAGGATACTTTGCGGTGGTGCTACTTTTCTAGAACTGTCAAAATTTACCCCACTTACATGAAATGGACATCATCACCGACTTTGTCAGGGCACACGAGGCAAGGAGGTTGAAAATATGGACTCGCATAAGAGAAAAACCCAAAGTGTTCGTCCACGTATCCACAAAAACTATGATTATGATAAAACTGTAAATGAAAAGATAATACTGGCAGACAGTATCTGTTTTTAAAAAGGTCTGTTCAGGTGGTTCTGATATTCTGGAAACTGGACTGTTTTTAATATATGTACAAGTACAACTCAGCACCACATTAAAGAACCAGCCTGCTACTGGCCAACAGTTACCGCCCAGCACTTAACAAATACTGTCAGAGGGAAGCACATGGTCATGCAGATGTGTCGGAAGGAGGTGATGCTGGCAACTTACTGCAGAGTACTGGGAACTCGTCGCTCTTGGTATGGGTGAGAGTGGCCGCAAGAGCTTCCTTCCAGCTGTCCAGAGAGCAGTTCTTGACAACATGGGACCAGTCCTCCGTCACTACCGCCGAGATCAGCGCAGACAGCGCTCCCTTGCATTTCTGCACATACACATGCACAGTATCAGTGAGCCGACCAGCAGACAACTTCCATCCAGACTCTCTCAACTACAGCGTGTTTATCATTAACCTGTCCAGACCGAGTGTACACAATTGTGGACATAATGCACAGAAAGGTTATTTTTGGCCAGTACTGTACACTATGAGGCTCAATGCCTACTGATCTTCGTAAAATTTGTTACTTTTTAGGTAACAAATGTTTCTTATTTGTATAACTGACCACAAAGACTACAGTTCAAGTGCTCTTGCAACGAAGCTAGTGGTGTGACAGCTACTTTTTTACCATAAAGTTGTATTTAGAAAACATTTTAGTATCTAAGCCATCTTTTATTAACATTTTATGTTCCTAGAGTTCAAATTTACTTGTTTAGGTTGAGTGCAAAATCTCTCAAACCCTTTACTAGTGTATTAATACTTGTTTGTCGTGAATGCATTGAAGTAGATCAAATTACGAGTTTTTCAAACACTGTGATTTGCAACAAGTTTTTTTTTTGTTTTACTGAAACCCCCAACATGGTTGTTGATATTTAACTTTTAGTCAGATAAAAATGTTTTAAAATATGTAATTTTAAAAAATGTACGAATTGTTACACATGTAATGTTAAAACGATAACGAGATTACATATGTAGTCCTGCAGTTGTACTATATTTTAGATTTGTTATGTATGTATTTTTTTAGTCTAATTGACTCCTGTTACATAACCACTGGTTTGAGAACCCTACCTCATTCTAATAATAGTGCAGAACTGCAACATTGGAAACTGACTGGCCCACCAATACATCACCAAATCCAGACAAACACTTGGTTGAAAAATAAGATAACCTGTACGCCACAATTCCAATTTTCTGCCTCACCCTAGTTTGCCTCCTAGTCGCTAGGTTCACTGTTTGCGAACCACAGCTCGCCGCCTCATGAAGCTGGTCTGGCCAACAAAATGTTGCGTGACCCCGCATCCGCATGGAAAATACGTCCCTCTGACTTTTTTTGTGTATGTCTATCTACAAGTACCACCCTGTGAGTACTTGTGCACTCTGTCTACTTTTTACAATGTAATCAATTTTATATTTAATTGACGCAGTATGAAAATTTGCATCAAATGTTGCAAAATAATAAAATAATAAAATTTGCAATTTTGCAAGTTTAGCAAACTATGATTTAAAAATATAATTATTTATGGCACAATTTTTATTTACTGCCCACTCTTGACATGATATGAGTAATAACAGCAAATGTCATAAATGCTCAGCATTGTCAATTGGACATACCTGGAAGTAGCGGAACTGGGTGCGGGCCAGGAGGTCACTGCCGCCCGTCATAGCGAGGATGATGGCGTCTGCATACCTCTCCTCCTGCAGACACAGCTCAACTGCGGCCTCCGTATTGCCTAGCAGGAGTGCCTGAGAGATCAGCCCACTGGCGTCTGCAACCACACACCACTACACCTCACTCACCCTGCTCCCATGGACCCACGTTCCAAGTGACGAGAAGAGACCCGGCCCCTGCTTACAGTACTGATGAGTGATGAGTGTGGAGTCAGATAAAGCTAGAGCTGAGCCAGAATGCACTCGTGGCAGAAATGGCAGTGCCCCAGGAAAACATACCAGATAAAAATCCAGTACATTTTCTATGTAAGAAAATCCATACTCACGAGCGTAGAAGCTGTGGAGGTCCGGACACTTGCTGAGGCTACAAAGATCACCACTGGAATTATAACGACCCCCATGGACCCCCAAATCCTACTCATAGTGAAGTTCCTTGTTTATTGTAACTTTCGAATCTTCGAGCTCCCAACGTAGGAACACCACTACTGAATACCAGTTAATGAAGCTCTGTGCTTCCCAACTTCTAGCGGGAGTAGCTTTGATTACTACCAGGCAGCAGGTTGTATATCATCAATACCACTTATGCTAGTTTCATTTATTCTGCCAGCATAGAAGATATACAAAGACACTTGTAAATAAGTCAACACAGCAACTACTAATTTTGTGCATATACACATTATGGCAACAAATAAACTGTAATACATTTTTTAATTGCTCAGCATAGCTTTTGAGGTGTACTGGGATGTGTGCCCGCACCTATGTCACAATTTAAAGGACTTATTTCTGCACTTGGATAATTACAAAATGAGCAAATGTGGCTGGGATCTCATCTCAGACAATAGGCGGAACGGTAAACTTGCTAATTGTCCCAGCAGTATACTACAACATTTATTAGTGCTATATTAACACTTTTTAAGGCATGTTTCCAGTAATAATCATGGATACCAATCACAAAATCATAAGCCATCACAATACATGTACTAATAGATGTACATACCATCATCTGTGAGTATCTTGAGTAATTCTGATGAGATGTTTTCAACTGAATTCAGGAAATTAGCTGCAGTGACACCATTCACTTGTTTGTGATCCTATAATTAGTGATAAAAACAACATCTTTAAACTATGTAAAACAACTGCCTTACATACACAAGTAGAAAAAAAAACGCCTACAATATATCTGAAGAAACTTGCTGGATTACCAGAAAAAATTAAATTGTTTTGATTCTGAAAAAACCTGCATCTGGTGGTAACGTCAATAGAAGAATCAATCACATAAATAATTACTTGACTTCTTTGCTGAAGGCACACACACCTCTTGGCCCATGGCAGCAACATGGCTGGTCAGGTTTTCGACACTGTCGTTCAGCTTTGCGTTTGCAGGCTTGTCCAGGTATCTGTTCAGCTGCAACAGAGCAATACCAACAAATCCAGTCGCTAGCCAGTCTCAGGCAGTAAACTTGTGCACAGTTAGTGTTGTGTAAATATTCAGTGTGCTGAAGCTGGAAAAGATGAGCCTCAACCTTCATTTTCATTTCAGAATACAATTTTGTTGCGAAATTTATCAAAGTAAAAATGCTGTTATTTCAATGAATTTTAGAATGCTTATAAAATGTCATTACCATTTGATTTACCCATTTTTCAGTGAACTCATATGACTAAACTTTTTAATGTGTGCAAAGAAAATATTTCTAAAGCCATATTGTCACGCCCAATGATTTTTGTGTATAGAATTTTCATCATCATTCGTTTATACAGCCGCAGGTTGGCCAGGTGTAGTAAGACTTTTGTTTTGTGTTATGAAAGTTGTAGCTGCCTGTAAGCTGGAGTCTTGTATTGAGGCCATGTTTTGGCAATTTTGCTAACTACAGGAATTACAATTGATTCCAGTAAGGCATGCCACTGTGCAAGACAAGTCTCTAGACCTGCAGACGGATGAACTCTGTTTTGACAACAATGTGTTTTTCATGGGCAGGTGCTCTGAATTTTTGGAGCGACATGAGATTGTGACAGCACTGCAAGAGGTTTGTCACCCTGTTCCCATCCACAGAGTAAGTGGAAGAGGGTCAGAGCGTAGCAAGTGAGGTTGTTTGTACGTGATCACAGAGAAAAGTTTATAAACAGTTAATAGGATTATTTTTGCAACCCCCTGCCTGGGTGAACGCTTTGAAGGCAGGGAAGTTAATACATAAATCGACATTGACACGTGACATGTACTGACATNCCCTGCCTGGGTGAACGCTTTGAAGGCAGGGAAGTTAATACATAAATCGACATTGACACGTGACATGTACTGACATAATTACTAAATACAACTTTGCCTCATCATCACGTCACGTCACCTTGAGCGGGGTTTGATGGAGGAAGACTTGTTCCAGAGCTCACCAGCACACCCCTAGGCAAGGAGCAATTAAGAACACTGCAGTCAAGGCCGTCTACAGCAGTATGTCAGAAGTCACATGTCTGTAATCACCTGCAAGTGCGACACAAGCCAGCCACGCAGCCCAGCGCTGCCCCTAAACTCGCAGGAGTGATGCAATCCACATAGAAGCAAAACGGCACTTCCAGCCTCCCCCAAGAGAATGCTGCATGGGCTGCCAAGGGAGGAGCTCTAGCTCGAAGATACCAGACGACCAGCCGAAGGACCTGCAGACGGCCATCCATATAGGCGAGCGCAACTCCGAAACACCAGTTGATACTCAGCCGCTCGCTCCACCACCCCTTGTGCTGGAGCCCTCTGCTTTCCGCCTTTCTCACAAAATATCACCGCTACCTTTCAGAAATCTTCTAGACCCAGGGACCCCCGAAGAATTTTTAGTCTCCCCCTTTTACACTCACTACCACTTTGGTAGTGAACCCCCGAGTCCCTTCCGGACAACAGCATAGAATTAGTACGGATCAGTTGTTAGCATAGCTACCTAGCCGTATCTGCTCTTTTTTTGTAAGTCCCAGGTCCGCTTCACCTGGTTTACCGTAGCTTACTTCCATTACAGTTAATTGATAGTTAGGAGTTAGTAAGGGCCACTGTGTCTATTCCTTTAGGGAATAAGCACGTGATCTTACCTAAACCAGAGTATTTATTTCTAGGGTGATTATAACTTCCATCCCAGTAGACGTCAAACCTACTAAGGAAAAGCACAAGACCGCGTCTTGAAACCTCTTTGCCAAAATAGTGTAGGACTACAGATTCCCATAACCAGGCACACGTACATCGCAATACATACCCATTACGCAAATGTACTGTGCATGTACGGTACAGCCCCAACCACTGGTAACACACTCCACGAAGCGGCTAGACATACAGATCAGCAAACCCACTCCTACCACCACGTTATCTTCGCTGATAGGAGTGACAGGACTGACTGACTCCTTCTGGACCCCACACCACGACGCAGCTAGACATCCCGTTCAGCCCACCGCTCCATCCACCGTTAGAGAACTCATAGCTAGAGAACTGGTCGCCTGCCCTTCCTCAGGTGGCAGNATACCAGACGACCAGACGACCAGCCGAAAGGAGCCGAAGGACCTGCAGACGGCCATCCATATAGGCAAGCTGTATCTGCTCTTTTTTTGTAAGTCCCAGGCCCGCTTCACCTGGTTTACCGTAGCTTACTTCCATTACAGTTAATTGATAGTTAGAAGTTAGTAAGGGCCACTGTGTCTATTCCTTTAGGGAATAAGCATGTGATCTTACCTAACCCAGAGTATTTATTTCTAGGGTGATTATAACTTCCATCCCAGTAGACGTCAAACCTACTAAGGAAAAGCACAAGACCGCGTCTTGAAACCTCTCTGCCGAAATAGTGTAGGACTACAGATTCCCATAACCAGGCACACGTACATCGCAATACATACCCATTACGCAAATGTACTGTGCATGTACGGTACAGCCCCAACCACTGGTAACACACTCCACGAAGAGGCTAGACACACAGATCAGCAAACCCACTCCTACCACCATGTTATCTTCGCTGATAGGAGTGACAGGACTGACTCTGACTCCTTCTGGACCCCACACCACGACGCAGCTAGACATCCCATTCAGCCCACCGCTCCATCCACCGTTAGAGAACTCATAGCTAGAGAACTGGTCGCCTGCCCTTCCTCAGGTGGCAGACCGTACTACCTACCCATATGCCCTTCACCCACAGAAGTGGTGCAAGGTGGAGAGAGATAAGAGGGCAGCTACTGCCTCTGAACCAAAGTGCCGTCTGCCCTCAGCAACTTCTCGCCACGAGACCGAGCTCACGCCGCCTGACAAATGGCGAGGCCTCACCTCTTAGTTTTTCCTAGCCCCCTCTTCCAGCCGCCTCACAAGATCGCAGGTGAGCCCCATCCGCTCATGGTGCGCATTCGGCTGGGACTTCCAGTGCCACTGGGCATTGCCAACCCGTACTTCAGAACGGTGAGCGCCAGCAGCCCACCGCAGGAGCCATCCAGCCCAACCAGCAGCACCACCGCAACCCCAGGACAGGGCACCTGTTCCAGCCATCAGTTGCAGCCGCCGAACCAGGACCTACCCCGGGTCACGCCCACTGCAGGTAAACAAGTGTCTGTGTCTACACCCACAGTGCAGAGTGTCGCTAACCCCACATCTGACTTTGTATCGTATCGTAGGGCCACGCATCCCAGTCTATACTGCAGCCGGTGACCAATCAGCTGCCTATAAACCAAACTTCACCACAGTAAGTTAGCCCAGTGCCTCTGTACGGCACTATAGAACCCTTGTCTGACAGTGACGTCGCCGTCAGTTCACAGACGTCACGCGTCAACGTGTTGGGAGTTGGTGCAGGGTCTTGTTGGCCTGAAATATTATTGAATAACCAAGCCAGGGCAGGTAGAGTAGCAAAGACGGCTGCCTAGAGGTTTAGCTTCTTCAGAATGCAGAAACCGGTAGTAAAGGTCGGCCAGTACAGGAACATCATAGAATAAAAAAACGTTAAAAATCTGTATAAGTGTCGGTATATTTTTCATTAGTGTAGTGTGCCAAATTTATTTCCTTTTTGGAAAAAAAGAAACAGTTTTGATTTTCCTATAACCTCAGGTTGATTCATAACATTTATTTCATTGTTAGGCGTTAAGACTTGGATGGCTTAAATTAATTTTAGACACTGCTTATCCAACATATACCATGTCTGTTTTAACTATTTTCTATAATTGTCAGCGTGCAAGACGACTCGTCATATAAAACAATTCATGGTTATAAAGTGACCAAAAAAAAAAGTTTTGTAAGATAATCCCTGGCTGCTTTACAAGTAAAGATCAGGGAAGTATACACCACTTGGGCAGACAACACCGGCTGTAATTACCAAATATTACTTGAATTATATTAATAAATATTTTACTTTTATTATCTCTAGTAGATATCACTTTTCATAACTCGCTTCATGGATGCACCCCTAAACACAACAAATATACTAATTACAAAATCTGACTTCTGTGTTCCAAATAATTGTAAACAATACTATAGACAGTTCACTTAAAGTGAGCACGTTTGAGGCCATAGTTAATTTTTCTTTCAGCCATTTTTTTATCCTTTAACCACCTTTTTAAATAAATATTGCGATACAAACACAGTGTGTAGATTCCACTGCACTCGGAAGTTAACGTCGAAGGCTAAAATAAAATATATTCATTAACTATTATTCCAAATGAGATGGCTTTCAAAATTGCTCACTTTACAGTGAATAGCCTAAACACAGTTTTTACTGTAATGGGGCACATGT
>NQII01011023.1:4565-17266 GCA_002778355.1 Clitarchus hookeri
ATGACCTCGCTGTCGACGAGACGTTACGACCAACCTACTGAACGGCTACCAACAGCGAGCCGTGTCCTATTTGTACAGTAATGCATGTGCTCGACGAAAGCCAATAGCTTGTTGCTTTCTGCCGCTCGTGCAGCTCGGGCGAGCTATAACTTCATCTTCCCTTTCCCAGCTCTCAGTGACGTACGGCTACGGCCACCTGTTTCTCGCGAAAAGATTCCACGACTAGTTGTACTCCAAAACGCGTTAGTTCAAAAACAATATCGTGGTTAGATGATTGTTAACTCGCACGCGTCTTAGGTGTATGCCGGCCAATCACTGATGTTCGGTGTCAGGGTCACTTTATTCTGATTGGTCCAGTCGATTAGAAAATGTCTTCTCATACACACACTCGCAGCCGATAGTCAAAGGAAAATTTAAAGTTTGTACGTAAGAAATTCGAGTCTAGCCTGCGCATAAATCTTTTCGCGTATATACACTCCAAGGTGGCGGAAGTGAGAGACACTGCCACTGACAAAATTAAAGCCACTAGCTGGAGTAGCCGATTTACAGAGTGATTGCGGTAGAATATATTTTTGAAAGTATTTCGTATTTTTGACGTGATACGTCTTTAAGATCAGACCGNACAGAGTGATTGCGGTAGAATATATTTTTGAAAGTATTTCGTATTTTTGACGTGATACGTCTTTAAGATCAGACCGACACATGGAATAGCAGGACGGAAACGGCGATGTATTGATTGTAGGGTGATTCATTCCGACATTATAACTTCGTGGCTAATAAAACTGGACTCGCAACCATCCGTCGCATCCGCCAGTCNAGGGTGATTCATTCCGACATTATAACTTCGTGGCTAATAAAACTGGACTCGCAACCATCCGTCGCATCCGCCAGTCGCCCGTCCGTCCGGTGGTCACGTGATCTTCAACCATTCGCAGGGCAACTTTTTTTTTCTACCCGTCAAATATTTCTCAAACTTTAACTTTCGACGGACCGACGGATGGGACACCGCCTTCTGGTGACATTCTGTAGACGCGAATAGGCACTTTGAAATAAAATTCAAGGCGGCGTATCTGTGTACATATATTATCTTTGGCGGTAAATTCAGGAATTTAATATGTAAAATATAATTTGGTATAAATTCTTATCACGTAAATAAATTATCTCATTAAAAGGTTTCTCTCTTGAAAATGTGTTTCCAGCCGAAATATACCTCCAACTAAAGAAAGATCACGATGTTAAGTTGTTACACTGAAATTTTGCCGTACAGAAGGATTGACGTACAATGGATTGTTGCGAATCGCTTTTAACTGACGGACGGAAAGCAGACGGATGACTGACTGGTGGACGGGCGCCTGACGGGTGAGACGGATGGTTGTGAGCCCAGCTTTACGCGATTGAAATGAATGTGGTCTCGTTCGATCGAGTATATGACAACGATGCGAGCATGGTCTTGAGTTGGCACCACGCGTGCGCGAGGTGCGGGTAGGGGCCCGCGGTGATTGGCTGCAATTTTGGGCGTAGCGAACATTTCCAGGCAGTGTACTATCTCACGAGTTCCAATGTGCCAGCGCGCTAATTTTTGTGCAAAACGAAAGAAATAGTTTAAATCTGTCAATTTAAGTANTCACGAGTTCCAATGTGCCAGCGCGCTAATTTTTGTGCAAAACGAAAGAAATAGTTTAAATCTGTCAATTTAAGTAATAAAAGCCAAGTGAATTTTCGTTATACACGGTCGTGTCTCGGACAGAGACGCTCCGGTTTTGAAGGTCAAACACAATTATTTAATTATTCTTCAAGTCCTCATATTGTTTATGAATACAAAAATGCCTTGCGTGCATGCAGGAGTAGATATGGGCTTGCAGTTTTAAAACATATTTATTTTTAGTTTCGCGAAAATAACGCACCAATACCCAGTTTTGCGTAAGATGGTGGATGGGGCGAGTAAGGATGAAGTGTCGCCATAGTCAAATGATATAAAAGAGGAATGCATTTTCAAACGAGGCAGAAAAGGGTGATGATTAAGAAGTATAGCCTGCTTAAGGCTAGGCGTAAATAAATCCGTTACATTACAAATACGTAACTGATATACCTATGCTTTGACAATGTGGCGAGGAGGGCGTGTTTCTTATAGTTGATAGTTCATGATTGCGGAGACGTGAAAGATTCGCATATTGATTTGAGAACAAGCTAGACGTTAAACACTTGTATGTTGGTATTAGTGTAGTCAACGACTTATAACCACCTGGAAAACTCTGTGAGAATGATAACACGCAACAAAATAAAGACCCAATCACAGCCCCCCAATATAGCAGCGAGAAGCCAACGAGCAGATGATATCTGTTTTCCGTGCACAGACAAATGTGCAGTCTAGCCACGGGTCACTGAACCCGTGGAATTTTCCGATGAGATATCGCGAAAATATTTCGTGGCAATACATTTTTCAAAACGGCGTAGTATGTCTCGTTACCTTTATTATATTAGTTTGTACGTGGCTTAACAGTTTGCGGACGAATCACAGACTTTCTCTATTACAGTAGCAAATTTATCAGGTCTACATCTTACCATCTGAGTTACCAACCAAGCCAATGCTGACTTCGGAAGGGTGTATGTATTGACTCAAAACATGTATAGCTTTCAGTTTTACTATACTTTTTTTGTTTTTAGTTTAATTTATAACATTATGATTGTTTATAAAAATAATACTTATGCATCAACTTCGCCAAATTTAAATCATAACGTCAAAATCAAGTTCCATCATGGTTACCTACGTGAAAATAAAATGAATGTCTGTATGTTTATGTTACCGAATAAAATTGTATTATTAATAAGGAAAAACAGGTTTTAAAAAGTATATTAAATTGGTTTCATTTTTTTACATGCTGTTTGCGTTTTTATCTGTTTATAACCATATTTACATACAAACGTATTACGTAGAATCACTAACCGAGCATTCAGAAACTATATCACTGAGAGACCAGTAGCACAATTGGGTTAACGCGTCAATGGAAAACGTCACGTTTTCAGTAAGTGAAGTGACTTGATTTCCAGAAGAAGTGTTTGAAAGTAACGGTTTAGTCAGTCAGATGCCCTTCGCTGACTATAACAGATACATTTTTACTGATTCAGGTTTAAAATGTACCTAGACGGCAGACAATAACCAAAATAAGCCATCAAGCACATACGCAATAGCTAGCTAACAAACTTTTACCGCGATAAACCACTATCTGTACTCACGACGCGTGTGCTGGGTGGAAACAACCAAATTCCTTCCAAGTGGGTGGACAGGCGGGAGTAAGTAATACGAGGTCCCGCCTCGGAGGCTAGAGTGAGCAAGTGAAGAGATTTGGGCGGCTCTTAACATCGAGGTATTGAGAGTCGATGAGGGTGAAGTGAAGTATGCAGCAGCGCCGGATTGAAGGGGAGAGGGAGGTGGAACTTGAGATCCCCGAGAAAACGCGCCGACCAGCGGCATCGTCTGGTACGATTCCCTCATGCGAAAATCCGGGAGCGACTCCGCCGGGAATCGGACCCGGTTCGCCAAGGTGGGAGGAGAGTAGTCTAACCACTACACCACCGCGGCCCCGGAATGGCTAGAGTATGTAGAGGTGCTGCGACGACAGTAGCTACAGTAGCCTTATCGGCGATCGCTGCAGGCGGCGTGGTTACCTCGAGGCCCGGGTTCGACCCCGGTCACGAACTACGCTGGTAATGTGAGTCCCGTGGAGTGACTCCCCCGCCTCCTGCGGCTAATTGTAGACTGCGACATGGCCCTGACATACCTCCCCGTGCCCCTGGTCTACCGATCCACGCGAGCCACTCGCTACACTGCCTCATTAGCGCCCCTCCCCGTCGCTGTAAATGCAAATCGCAGATTGTAGCCCGCCTAAACGACCACCGTAGCCACCGCTGGTAATAATAAAAGTGAAAAAAAAAACTGTGACCGTGCACGATTGTGTTGGCAGTCACTCATTAAAGTTCAGCCCCATCTGATGACAATGCTCCTTCAAGATGCCTGTCGCACAATCGCATCAACGATATCAATATTAAAAACAATTGCTAACCTCTGGTAACTCTGTTATTCTGAGGCTACTGTCCATAGACTAACTATATGTTGGAATTATATTTGTGTCTTGGGCGTGCCTACTGGCATAACTTTGGAAATCACGCAATCAAAGAAAGATGTGTAAGTTTCGAAAGTTCTTTTGTCCCAAATAAAAGGAGCTTACTTTTGGGACTAAAAGTTAATTTATGAGCTGCTGTCGTGAACTTTCTACCCCCGTATTCCTTCTACTCTAATAAATTATTAATTTCTTAATTTTGTTAAGTTTATAGTATTTTTCAGCTGCCCGTGTTGAATGCAAAATAGAGTCTACGAGAAAAGTAAATAACATAATAAAAATATGTTTTGAACAAATATACCTCATTATTCAAATCAGACAAAAATCAAAATTTTATACTTACAAATACAGAATGTTTCATAGCATGTGAGAGCCATGTCAACTGTAGAGAGGAGACACTAAAACAATGGAAAATGTTCAAACATTAACAAGCGGCCTATTTGACGTTGTTTCCGATTTATAGTCATGTTTTTACTGTAATAATGTGTTCCTGCTTATCGTTATAGGAGAGACCTGAAGAACTCGCGGAATAATTTTGGGACAAGCAAGAATTCAAAATGCGTGCGTTTATATAACTTCAGCCATTGGTCCGCGTGGTGTTTGACACCACCTGGAGAACGGTGTCCAATTGTCGCCTTCCACTGTAACAGCAGACAACCAATGTGCAGTTTATATCGGCATATTTGTACATAATACTGTAGAGTCTAGCCTACAGCTCATTGAACTCGCGAATTTGTCAGGTCTCCAGTTATAGGAAGTGCTCAAAATGACCACCTTTAGCCTGAATGCACGCCTGCAGTCGCCGTATCGTAGACTGTTGTATTATTTTTAAAAATTCCAAGGGTTTGACGAATTAGTTGGCAGTCTTCTATGGATACGTTGGCGAAATGTTTCGCAGTTGAGAATGGGCTTTGCTTACACAATTGTTTTCAAGTGGTTTCACAAATTAAAATTTAATGGATTTAGGTCTGGAGAACGCGCAGGCCAGCAACTGATCCTGCACGACCTATCCATTTGTGGAAGTGCGGACGTTACTGTTCATGCTAAAAGTGAATGACACAAGCAGACACAACGTGCCTCAGTTTCGTAAAAAATCGAGTTTCCTATCTTGATTTATTCACATTCCATCTTAATAATATACATGAAGGTTCACTTGTATGTGAGAAGTTAGAAATAAGGGGTTCTGCACAAGGGACGGGGGGCTGGGGACGAGGGGACTAGCTGGCGGCCATCTTGGATGACATCGTGCGAAAACCTCCTGCTCTCTCATTCCTCACCAGCAGCGGCCATCTTAAATGCATCTTTTTTCAATCGAAATTTCCCTTTTATCCCTCCTGCTCTATCATTCCACCTCGGAATTTCATGCTCTTGCATTCCGTTTCTTTTTCTTCCTGCACTATCATTCCGATGTTGACTTTTCTCGTGCTCTGTCATTCCTTCCTACCTCTCGTCTGTTTTATACCTTGAGTGGTATTCTCATATCCCTTCTGGTCTCTCTAGTCTCCCACCTTTGGGGTTTTCCCATATTCCTTCTGATCTCATTTATTTTCTCATGCTCTCTCATTACTTCCTGCCTCTCATCCATTCTATCCTGCAGGTTGTTTTATCATATTCCTCTCGTCTATCTCTCGTACCCCATGTTCTATCCCTTGGGGTTTTCTCATATTCCTTCTGGTGTCCTTATTTTCCATTGCTCCCTCACTCCTTCCTGTCTCACATCCGTTCGATCCCTCGGGGTTTTTCTCATATTCCTTACAGTCTTTCACCCTCTCTTGCTTTTCAAACCTTCCATCACTATCGATGTAGGCAGCCATCTTTAATTTACAAGTGTGCCACCCATGTCACCGGCTGTAGGTGACCATATTTAATTACCGCACCCACCACTAGAGTGTTTGAAGTTATACAGGTTGTGATTAGAAGCACTGGAATAGGCGCGGCCATTTTGTGTGTTGGTTCACTAGTTGCCTGCAGAGGCATGCTAGCATCGAGGGAGTGGAGTTCAAGTGGCGGCCTTCAGGAGTGGTGGGAATTTTTTTAGTTGTTCGTGAATTCAAAAATGCAACAGCTGTGTGGAATTGTTTCGACCACCCTTGGGTCCCCAGTCCGACACCTTGACCACACAACCACCATTGCATAGGAAGTGTTAGGAGATGAAATAACATATATACCCATATCGACCTACACACACCAGGCAATAAACTTGTAATCGCGAAAAGAAAATCGACGTTGTACGATTATCATCCTGAAATTCGGCCAGGTTGCATTTCTACATAAACGTTATATTCATAAAAGTTAAAGATAAAAATCAATAGTGTGAGAAAAATACCATTATTCTAACACTTGGCTCTGCATTTGAGACAGTGGCCGCATTGCTGTACCTCTAACTTGTCTGCTTTCACAATTATGATACAGGAATGTAGCCTGCACTCGCGCGGGCAGGAAACATAAAAGAGTCTCAGCCCCCACCGCCACCATTTCCAGCACCAGTCGGTCAGTAATACTAATCTACTGGGCCGGCAGAATATGGCGATAATAAGTGGGCTCCTAAGGGATGGATGTGAGAAGAGACTGTCTGTGGCCCCACCCATGGAATGGCCGACGTCCAACCCAGAACCAATTAAGAATGCCTACCTCACCATCGCTTTCAACTGCAGCATCCAATTAAGAATGCTCTAAGCTGTCGGTGGCCGACTGGTCCACAGCCGTGTCACTATGAATAGTAAAGCATCGACACACACTTCACATTGCCCCCATAAAAAATATTGGAGGCAGTGGACAGCCAAGACCATTAATGAGCACTACTGCCCCAATCCATATCTCCTGGAAGACCAACAGCCCTACTGTAGCTGCCAGGCCCTTCAGGAAATTTAACAAACAGACAAACTGAAAGGTTACACGTGAGGCATGAATACGAAGTTTTGCGCACTGCATAGTTTTACAAGTCAGAAATACATTCCAATCTCAAATCCTCCAAGACACAACCTGGCCTGCTGTGAGAACTGGGGGAGGAGCAGATGGCCATTATCGTCCATGACTAGATGGACAGGAATTCTTTAACAAGCACCTCGTCTGTGAGAAAGGGCATGCTAAGTGCCCAGCCGAAAATAACCACAGCTGCATGCTCATTAATAATGATCATCTATTCATGGTCCCCAGTCTGAAAATAAACACACAGATGCAGACATGTAACACAGAGGGGAGCATGAGAGTATGAATAAAGTACACAATGCANGAAAATAAACACACAGATGCAGACATGTAACACAGAGGGGAGCATGAGAGTATGAATAAAGTACACAATGCAAGTGTCTTCATATTTTTTTTTTCTAAGCATGAAATTATTCATACTTAAAAAAATACATTTTGTCAGTGGCACATGTAGGTCCAATCACACCTCTTGCAGTACTATGTGTCGAATTACACATAAGTAAGTGCCGATCGGCTTCTCCAGCTATTGTGTCGAGAATTGAAACCCAACAATTTCACAAAAAGCTGACTGCCCTTCCAGCAAAGAACCTTCTCAACCAAATAAACATCGGGGAATTTATATAGCTGGATCTCCTGTTCATAAAACATACCTTGGAGCTAATCACAATTCCAGTCGGCGAGATAATAATTCCTCGGTTCGTAATGGGGAATCTTGACAATCCTGTATACTTCGGTGCTTCAGTTCAGCATGTGTGATTTTTCAAATGTTCCCTTCACTTGTGATATAAGGACATAGTCACCTATCTTAGCTGTAGGCTTGCGCATGTCCAATTTATTCACAGCTCTGAATACAGTTCCCAGCAAAGAATAATCCTTAATGTCAACTGGCTGCATAACAATAATATAATGTACTCTTTGGTTATAAGACGATAACAACCGAGGCGATAACAATAAGTCTAGCCACTTGTAACTGCCCAAAACGAAAATTTTCGCCATATGTCAGTTTTCAGACTGCTGTTAAACCATTCCACAATGGAGGTCTTCTTCTTCTCACCATATGTGCTGTAGTCATGAATTTTATTCGCAGCCATTAGCGAATAGAAGGCAGGATTGTAGAATTCTCTGCAAAGATCAATCTGCAAATTGTTAGGAGATCCTTTATCTTGCAAACCAGTCTTCATTGCATTGCTAACATCGAGGCCACGTTTCCTGCAAACTGGTATATCCCATCCATATTTTCTGAAACAATCTATAGCTGTTAATGTGTATTTGTAGCCCATATTAACAGTAGCATATAGGATCATCTCAACTAGGTCAGCCTGGTACAGATCTCTCAGTCCAAACGTAAGTACCTTCCACCTGGGATAATTACGACGTGCAGACCGGTGGAGCTCGGCAGAAATTTGAGCATATCTTTATTATATGTACCTACCTTCATGCAATTCTTCTAAAATATTCACAATCTCGTTCATGTGGGAATTATTACTTGCTTGCTGAGACAAAATTAGCAGCCAACTTGCTCGCACCTTTGGTCAACACATTAAGGTGCTTGTCTAGTTCAGCAGTCAGGCCAGTAAGAACCACATTGTCAACTCGCTCCCCTAAGTCATCGAACTTCATCTCCATGGCTGAGAGCTTGCCTCCTAAAGTAGCAAGTTTGAGCATATCATCAGCTAATAGGCAAATCTGAGCTTCCATCTTAGCAGACATTGCATTTGTGTTGCCAAATAGACGGCCTTCTATTGCCTCAAGTGCATCGTCAGAAGCAAAAGCAGTTAGTTTGGACACACTCTCGATCAATGTTCCAAGCCGCACATCCATGTTAGTAGTCAGTATATTCAACTAAACAAAGAAAACACAAGACAAAAGATGTATGCAGTGTAGATATGCAGCTACAACAACCATAACAGAAAATAAATACCCTATTTTGGGCATAGTGAATAAAATATTTTTTCGTGTGAAATATGAGCTCTTGTAACGTACTTTTCTGTACTGAGTTCAACAAGACGCAGTAACAGGTGTAAGGAAACATATTTGCAATGGACCAGTCGAAAGTACGAAAGTTTAGCCATTTTCCTGTCAGTAGCTTTACTAATTGTATATGCCTTACACAAAACCAGGTCACCCACTCTGAAAGGGTTATCAACCCTGTTTCGGTTATATTTAAAGTGGCTCTTAAAGTGAGACCATTTTAGATTCTTCAAAGCTGCGCCCCAGACCTCCTTAATATCGTTTGGGTCATCAGGGAGAAGGTCATTTAAACTCCAAAGATTTGACAAAGAATTATTTGGTGTATAAATAAACATAAGGCTTAAAGATGTAGCTTTGTGTGACTCATGTCAGGCATAATTAAATGCCATTTGTAGCCATGCAATATTTATATCCCAGTTGTTATGCTCCTTCGCATGGAACGCAATGAGCGCATAACGGAGGTTTCGGTTAAAACTTTATGCATATGAGGGGGAGATGGATAGTAAGGTGATAAAATTACATGGCGAATGCCATTCACAAAGCACATATTCTTTAAAAGCCGAGAAACAAATAGAGGACCATTATCAGAGACAAATGTTGAAGGAGACCCAAAATTTTGAAATATGTGAGATTCTAAAGCTTTTATAGTCGAAAGTGAGTCAGCTTTTCTAAGTGGGATGAGCCAAACAAATTTTGAAAACGCGTCCACACAAACCAGCAATATATTGTTACCAGATTTGCTCTTTGGGAATTCACCTACAAAATCAATAAACAACTTCTCCAGAGCTTTCTGTGCAACTTCTGAGGCGAGGAGACCCAAATAAGTATTTTGCCCCAGTTTACTAAGGGCACAGAGGGAACACAACTTAACTTCCTCAGCGATATCGGCATAAATACCTTTCCAAATAAATTTACTTCGTATTGCTTCAATTGTCTTGTAAGTGCCCAGATGACCTCCAACTGGAGAGGAATGGAAATACTGGAAGACCATGGGTCGTAGATGGGCAGGCAAAACAATACACTTTCTTGTATCCTTAGTTTTACAACACAAAGCATCTTTTGAGAGAAAATGATGTTTTTGCTCAATTCCAAAACGTACATTTTGAATCATATTTTGCAATTCATTATCTTCTCACTGATGTTCCTGGATGTCCATGAATGCCAAAGAGAATTCTGATGAAACGTTAGAATTTATAGGCATATCAATCACTTCAGTGTTTTTGCCTTCAAACATACGCGAAAGTACATCAGCGGCCACATTCTGTGTGCCCTTAATATGTGCATTTAAATTTCAATGAGGAAATGTGCATCACCCAACGACCAATTTTGCCCAACTGCCGTGGGTCAGCCAAGAGCCAGGACAAGGCTTGATTATCTGTCTCCAACAAAAATTCTAAATGTTCCAAATATTATCTAAATTTTTCGATCCCGCCAAATGGGGGATAAATTTACCAAATAACAGAACAATGCCAATACAACGGGCTACGCCCATTACATCGTGGGGTGATGGAAATGCGCGTATTTCTTTAGTGCAGCTAGGGTCAATAAAAATGACTTAGACGAAATTTTGTGTCCTAAAGAGTAAATTTCGTGTACCGCAAATTTCACCTTATTTGGGGTTGACAGTCAACCCAGTCTTCTTCAGATGCGACAGTACCTCTTTCAAATGTTGGAGATGTTGGTCAAAATTTTCAGAATAAATTACCAAATCATCCAAATAATTGTAGAAACATTTAAAATTAACATCGTGAAAAATCATATCCAGAAAACTAGTCAGCACTTGTGCACCTGTAGCTAAACCAAAATATACACGTCTAAACTGATATGAATTTCAAAGAACGCAAAGGCAAGTAACTGGTTTCGATTCTTGATTCAAAGGAATTTGATTATAGGTAGCATTTAAATCAATGGTAGTAATCAATTGAGCCCTTCAAAAACAGTGGAAAGCTGAATGTAAATTTGGTAAGCAGACAGACACAATTTCGATTTTTTTATTAATCCTATGGAAGTCAACAACCATTTTTCTTTATCATTTGGTTTTAAGACCAGAAAAGTCGGACTAGAATATTGGGATGTTGACTGTTCTATAACTCCCTTGTCTAACAGATCCTGTACTTGTTGCCTCAGCAACTGCATTTTTGGGGGTGTTAAATGATAAGGATGACTTTTAACATGTATCTTATCAATTATATTAATTTAATGTACTAAAATATATGTAAGTCCAAGTTCAGAGGTAAGTACTTTAGGGAAATGTGCACATAATTATTTTAATGCCNATGTACTAAAATATATGTAAGTCCAAGTTCAGAGGTAAGTACTTTAGGGAAATGTGCACATAATTATTTTAATGCCAGACTTTGTTCATTGCTTAAATGTCCAAAAGGATCACTAAATGGCNAGGGAAATGTGCACATAATTATTTTAATGCCAGACTTTGTTCATTGCTTAAATGTCCAAAAGGATCACTAAATGGCTGGGATTAAAATTTAGGGTTTAATTCAGAAGAAAGACATTGCTTTGACTCACTGTTAACAAAAGGAATTTTAACATTATATCTGAACTTAAAGTAGATATGCTTATCTTGCATATCCAAAATCATTCCACAAGAAGCCATAAAATCAGCTCCAAGAATGAAGTCAGAACTTAGGTTCTCAGCCACAAAACATTTACACATCCAGGTAAAACATATCTATAACTTAATAATAACACAACGTGAGATTGACAAGGGTTCACAAGAAGCTGTATAACATCTAAGCTTGGTACGTTCAATGGATTTCACAATTCGTTTTTCTTTCAATTCCTCAAAAAGTTTGGTAGAAATTATAGTATGTGCAGATCCTGAATCAACTAATGCATTTACAGGAAAACTCCCCAGAACTACTTTAACACGAGGAGTATTATCTCTCTGAACACCAATGATGTTTTGAAAATGGACCCTAGCAACACAAATTACAGTTTGGGACTCCTCGGTGTCTGAAGGACTGAAAAGATTTCGAAGAGGTACGATAATCTGATAGACTGTGTGTGATACATGAGCATTGTTTTGAACATTGCCCAAACTTGACTGGCGAGCAAGAGCGCTCACATTTTCTGCTCACTGGGTTAGTTTTTTCGAAACCAGCACCTGGGTGCGATGTGGCCTACTTTACCACAACAATGACACACTGGGGGTTTTTTTTTCTCCTCAGAAGATGACTGAGGGTTAGGGTCCTTGAGGCTTTTCTCATTATCATTAGGTTCTTTGGGTGGGTCTGATTTGTCTTTGGCATCAATTTAGTTAACCTCAGATTTGTGTTTCACTTCTGAATCTTTCTTATTGAAATCTTTTTTATATTTCATGATGCGGGAAGTCTGATTTTTCCGTATTTCCTCAGAATATCTAATATTCTGGGAATGAATACCTGTTTGGTCCAACTGGGACAAGGTAGTGGGTTTTCTACATAAAAAAACTTGACGCATGTACCGCCACTGTAAAAGACAAGGCGGCTTATACGGTCAAAGTTAATGCCCCTCCAGGCCCTGACTATTAGGTGCGTGGAGGGTAGGTTGCCGGTTTAGTAATAATGTTGGCTAAGACTGTGGTATTTGGAAGTGCGAATATATATTGTCTCATATGTCTTTTCACAAATACACAATATCGGAACTTCTGAGGTGCGGTACTGTCATAGTGTGTCTACTCGAATG
>NQII01011023.1:18014-29030 GCA_002778355.1 Clitarchus hookeri
CCCACGACGCGAACGATACGTAATCCACGTATAGGAACGGGAGGGAGTTGTCTCGAGAACTTGTGTGGCAATTAACTTGTTTTAAAGCAATAATAAAACTAGAGATTTTTCTTGAACTCTTAATCATTACAGTGTATTGATTTATTAGGAAATTGTACCTTTAGAGAACAGTGTCAATCACATTCCTCCAAAACCACAGCTCGGGGTGTTCTCAAACTAAACAAAGAAAACACAAGACAAAAGATGTATGCAGTGTAGATATGCAGCTACAACAACCATAACAGACAATAAATACCCTATTTTTTCGTGTGAAATATGAGCTCTTGTAACGTACTTTTCTGTACTGAGTTCAACAAGACGCAGTAACAGGTGTAAGGAAACATATTTGCAATGGACCAGTCCACCTATACGAAAGTTTAGCCATTTTCTTGTCAGCAGCTTTACTAGTTGGATATGCCTTACACAAAACCAGGTCACCCACTCTGAAAGGGTTATCAACCCTGTTTCGGTTGTATTTAAAGTGGCTCTTAAAGTGAGACCATTTTAGATCCTTCAAAGCTGCGCCCCAGACCTCCTTAATATCGTTTGGGTCATGAGGGAGAAGGTCATTTAAACTCCAAAGATTTGACAAAGAATAATTTGGTGTATAAATAAACATAAGGCTTAAAGATGTAGCTTTGTGTGACTCATGTCAGGCATAATTAAATGCCATTTGTAGCCATGCAATATTTATATCCCAGTTGTTATGCTCCTTCGCATGGAACGCAATGAGCGCATAACGGAGGTTTCGGTTAAACCTTTATGCATGAGGGGGAGATGGATAGTAAGGTGATAAAATTACATGCCGAATGCCATTCACAAAGCACATATTCTTTAAAAGCCGAGAAACAAATAGAGGACCAATATCAGAGACAAATGTTGAAGGAGACCCAAAATTTTGAAATATGTGAGATTCTAAAGCTTTTATAGTCGAAAGTGAGTCAGCTTTTCTAAGTGGGACGAGCCAAACAAATTTTGAAAACGCGTCCACACACACCAGCAATATTTGTTACCAGATTTGCCCTTTGGGAATTTACCTACAAAATCAATAAACAACTTCTCCAGAGGTTTCTGTGCAACTTCTGAGGCGAGGAGACCCAAATAAGTATTTTGCCCCAGTTTACTAAGGGCACAGAGGGAACACAACTTAACTTCCTCAGCGATATCGGCATACATACCTTTCCAAATAAATTTACTTCGTATTGCTTCAATTGTCTTGTAAGTGCCCAGATGACCTCCAACTGGAGAGGAATGGAAATACTGAAAGATCATGGGTCGTAGATGGGCAGGCAGAACAATACACTTTCTTTTATCCTTAGTTTTACAACACAAAGCATCTTTTGAGAGAAAATAATGTTTTTGCTCAATTCTAGAACGTACATTTTGAATCATATTTTGCAATTCATTATCTTCTCACTGATATTCCTGGATGTCCATGAATGCCAAAGAGAATTCTGATGAAACGTTAGAATTTATAGGCATATCATTCACTTCAGTGTTTTTGCCTTCAAACATACGCGAAAGTACATCAGCGGCCACATTCTGTGTGCCCTTAATATGTGCCTTTAAATTTCAATGAGGAAATGTGCATCACCCAACGACCAATTTTGCCCAACTGCCGTGGGTCAGCCAAGAGCCAGGACAAGGCTTGATTATCTGTCTCCAACAAAAATTCTAAATGTTCCAANGGGGGTGGGGTAAGGGGGTGAGGGAAGTGAGCCAAAGGCGTGCTGTAATCCTCAAAACTGTCACGCGACAAATTAAACTAGATCTCTCTTGAGGTGTCAGCCCTTCAAGAATGTTGTCCACGATTTCAGTCTCAGGTAATCCTAACCTTAAAATAGTAGCTGCTTCCTTAATATTACTGATGTAGACAGATAATAACTCATCAGGTGTATGTAAGCGGTTAAAAAGTTGTAGTTATAGCTGAGTGAAAAGTCTGGAAGGAAGAAAATAGCCTAAAATATATACGTGATATCTGTCAAAGGAAAGGCTCTAATTAATAGCCAAACTGGTTCTCTCACTCAGTAGACCTTGGGTAAAGGGATATATGAGTTCTAAAAGTTGAGGCTCGGGAACAGCATTTTAGCACATCGAACAGGTTATATACTTGTGTGGTCAATAAGTTATTTACTCGCCTATCAATATGTGACAATCTACACTTTACTCTGGAAAATAACTGAACAGAAACTTCATCCTCGGAATATCATGGGGAAACTATAGGAAAATCAAAGCTATTTAAATGCTTTTGATGTAAAGTTTTAAAGTAACCTTTTTTAAACTGCAATGGATGTTTATAACCTAGCCTATAGTCCTACACTGTAAGGACATACTGCCCTATATACCAGGATGGAAATATAGGGATGTTGAGCGACGTTACTATGGAAAGTTGGAAACTTCCCTACGCGTTTTGGGTGCGCGGTGGCTGAGCGATTAGCCTGTTTGCTTTTCACCAAGGCGAACCGGGTTCAATCCCCGGTCGGGTCACTCCCGGATTTTCGCAAATGGGAATCGTGCCGGACGATGGCGATGGTCGGTGGGTTTTCTCATGGATCTCCAGTTTCCCCCGCTATTCCATTCCAGCGCTGCTCCATCCTTATCTCAATCGCCCTCATCGGCTCAAGACCTCGCTTTTAAGAGCCGCCCATATCTCTTCACTCACTCACTCACCCTATGTGTTTGATTCTTTCCTTAGTAAATGTAGGAGCGCTACCATGGATGTGTGGGAAACAACTCGCTTTGTAATAATTTCTTAGTGTGTAGAAAGTTACAGCACACCGAAGGTACTTGTTATATGTTGAACAGGGTGACTAGCGAGTGCTCCTGCGTGTGCGGCGAGCTGTGGTGGTTATGGCAGCGCCCTAAGAGACTGCAGCTAGTGTTCCGAGTGTACTCGGGCAAGTGCTGCAGTGTTTGATATGCTTCCAGGCGTCGGAGTCCACGAGAGGCTGATATGCTACTGTTACACGCTTGCTGATTTAAACTCACAATTCTGTAGGCTGGACTCCGCAGTTCTCTGTACACACTATAGCCTCAGTTGTCCGTTCGTTGACTGCCGCCTTAAGCCTGTATGCCACGACAAAATCTTCCGTATAATAGTGTGCCTGATACGACTAACTTAATTATTTAACTGTTTAATGTTCTAAGGAAATTTTAGTAGTCTAATGTTTATTATTCGCGTTGCAAATTTTGAATGAAAGACGTATCTTTACATTTTAAATTCGAATCAGTGGAAAAATCACTCATTCACAGTGAAATTCAACTACTCGAAACAGTGAGAATGGCTCCACTTAGAATCAGTGGAAAACCGCTGATTGTTTCAGTGAAACCATTTCCCCGATTAAATAAGTGACATGAAACAAATTTCACCGATTGAATAAGTGATGGCCAAATGCGTGCAGTGAATCAAATATTGTTTTTATTGAATTTGGCCAAATAATTACGAGAAATAAACATATTTCCGACAGTTAGTTTTAGTATTGCGCCATTACCGTAATTTATAAAAGTAAAAGATATTTGCGACTGGTCGGGATCTAAGCCATACCACCTTCGTTTCACTTTTTAGACCATTACCTTGCCGCCTGAGCTACGAAGTCACCATTGATAAAGTGAGAGGAAAATATATTTGTTATAACCTCATCGAACGTATGCAGTTTTAAATATTATGCCCTTTCTTTTCGCTTTTAGTTTAATTGGTAACGTTAGGATTGTTAAAACAAATAATAAGCCTACATATGAGTGCACTCACTTCAACATTTTAAATGCAGTTTAAACTGTCAAACCGAGCATTGTCATGGTTATGTGAAAACGAAATGAAAGAAATGAAAACGAAATTAAAGACTGAATATTCATGCTACCTTGCATAATGGTGTAATGAAAAAAACGAAAATCACATTTTAGAAAGTATTTTGTGTTGGTTTTATTAGTTTGCGCGTTATTATTTAATTTGATACACGTTGTTTTAACTGCCATTTTACACGTAGTTTGGCGGCCATTTTACACGTAGTTTGGTGGCCATTTTACACGTAGTTTGGCAGCCATTTTACACGTAATTTAACTGATCCATCAGTCAAAAAACAAATACTAAAAAAAGTGAAAAAAATTACTGACGAATCAGTGGAAAAAGTCATTGAATCAATAAGTGAAGGAAAACGCATTTTTCACTAATTCATCAGTTAAATTCACTGGAGTGACTGTTGAATCAGTCAGATACTGATAACTGATTGAAACAGTGGAATTATCAGTGATTCAGATTTAGAGTGTATAGATTGAGGACCTGGGTGGTCTAACGAGTTAACTTCAAAAACATGGTTTTGAGGAAACAGCAGTTTAAAGGTTGACATGAAATATCAAAAAGGTTTGTAAGCCTAACATCATTGTATACAAGAAAAACAAACCAAATTTACAAATACATTTTTTTAAAAAGTGAGAATAACTAATTACATACATTCAGAGAGTAATAATGGCTTAAGTAACGCTGCGTCGTTAGTCCATCCACGTCCTCGATTTATGTATCTAACTTAGTATCTATATAAAAAAAAGTCAATATTTGTATACTATGTACTGTATGTACTGGCGCCACTGCAACGGGAGTTATACAGATGGTGACTAGTAGGGTACTGAGTTACTGTACTTTGGTGCAAGCTAAGGGCACCTGTAGTTGTTGCATAAGGGATGAACAAATACTCTTATTCTCAGTTAGTTAACACACAAGTCTTTTATTTTACTGAAAGTAACATGGGTATTTAAACACACACATGAGACTGGGCACCCTCTCCCCCCCCCCACCCAGCCATACGTCTTAGGCCTGAAGGGCGGGTTGGCGGAATGCTATGCGTCGCGGTCGGGGTTAAGTTTGCTTGAATGGAGACGTTTTTACTTAACTGTGACTGCAGTTTTTGGTGAGTTGTCTTCGTTGGTTGGTGTAGCTGGGTCAGCTCGGCGTCCTTTCTCGGAAGTCTGGAGTTGGTTTTCCGTAACTTGTGTTATCTCTGCGATCTCGGCTGGTGGTTCCTGTCGGAGACCTTACCGCGTCTCCTCTCCTCCTCCATGATACGACTGAATGACTCTTCTCTTGGCATGGTGCACTTCGTTCAGGATACCACTCGACTCCCGTTCTCGGTATTGCACTCTGCGTCCCGATGTGCTGCTCCATCGCCTTCCAGCGCTGTCTACTTTCTCTCGGTGTGGGGCTTCTCGTGAGGCCACAACTCGACTCCCTGGCTCGGTTTCGCGCTTCGCGTCCCGACTAGGTGATACGACTGTTCTGTTCCCGTCACACGACTGACTAATCTCGCGTCTCAGCATCGCTCCTGTCTGTCGCCTTTCGGCGCTGGTTACAACTGACACTACATCACTGAATCTGCCTCTGCCGGGGTCCGAACTCCGGCCTCGGTTGACTGACTCACCCGGCTGCCTCACATCTCTCGGCGTGAAGATACAACAACTGAGTGACCTCCGCCTCGCGGCGAGGCCACTGAAATATTCCCTTCCATCTCGGCTGCCGAACAACTAACAACTAACTTCCGTCTCGGCTGCGCTCGTGATTTAACTCGTTCGTCACTATATTGAAGTTACCTTTGTCAGAAATTTCTCGGGAGAGAATTGGGGAGTTCCCCTGGGTAACTCGGGCGTTTTTGTGGCCGATTTTGTGTCTTGTCAGTGGATTGTGCGCTCCAACCAGGGTGGAGGAAGGGTGAGGGTGGTGTCGCAGGGATTCCTACGGTACTAATTTCTGAGCTGCACAATTCTGGTCGGGGGCACCCCCTGCTTCCTTCGTTGTGAGCGCCTATCTGCCATTTCTCTTGTGTGGCTGAAGGTTCTCCCCTGAGCCATTAGCCTCGGGACTTTTCCTGTGTCTCATCCCTGGGGGTGAATCCCTGGGTTGAAAGTTTCGTGGTCAGCTGCCTGCCCTGGATATGTACTAATAAGATGGCAGGGTGTGGTAACGGTGCTATGCCTATTCTAATATGCGACATGTGTCAGTACCTGCGGTCTATGTATGTATAGTTCATTCACTGTTACTTCCAACTTTTCTGAAGCCCCGCTAAACTTAGACTTCCAGGATATTTATCCGCCTCATGCAAACAATGCTTAACCGAGTCTAAAATATTACACCAAAGGGACCACACACCATATTCGTGCGCACTCAGTGTAACAATATTTTGCATAGTCAAGAACTAGTTCTTACTAGGCATTACCAAAACACATGTTTTCTCACTGTTTTTGTTAATATTAAGTATATATGAAATGTAATAATTTATAGATGAAATAAAAGTTAAAGTTTAATTTAACAAAAAATAAAAGACTTTTCTGTTAACAGAAGTATAAAACGCCTGTGATACATGGCATATTTATGAAATAACCAAGCATGTAATAGATAAAGTGATTTTTCAAAGCTTAAATTCTAAAAGTGTGAAGAAACCGCGAAAAGACTATATGGTAAAGTAAGGTAATTTTGCAGCGCAGGTAATTTCGCAGCAATTTTTCATTGGAGTCCTGCTAAATTCCCTTACTAGCTAAAAGTTCTACCTTTCGCCAACAGCACAGTCTGTCCACTTCAGAGCGCTCACCCGCAGACCCATTTCTAAACACCAGTTCGCCCTGCAGAAATCTTTAAAACGTTTAGTAACAAATTTTAGTGTGCTGGAAGAGAGTTTAGAACTTCACTTAAAGGTCGTGTTAACTACATGCATGTAGGTAGCTAGTGATGTAGTATATGCAATCAAAAGTGCAGGAAATGTATTTTTTTAAAGCTTTTATGTGCAATGTATTATTTATTTTACTATGTATGATATGATCTTAGCAATCACGCTTTTTTTTTTTCAAGCAAACTGAAGCAACATTTTAACTTATTGTTGATCGCACGGGAACAAATAATAATTCCTGCTTTACTGAGTTGTTTCGTTTTGCTTACTCATTAAATTCAAATGCCAGTTAGCAGTTTTTATTAATTTATGGTGCACTCAGTTCGTTTAAGACTATTACCAAATTACCTCATCTTATTTATGAATCATAATGCGAAATTACCTGTGACCATTTACATACATTTTATTTATGAATTTGTTTTAAGATATTTTAATCTTATTTTAGGTGCAGTTCTTTGTATGCTCTCTACATCTGCTACAGTATTTTTTATATGTGGAATGAAGCCCAAAATGCTTGCAGTAAAGCCTTTGAAGTAAAAAAAACTACCCATTATAGAAACTATGAAATTTCTGACTTACTTAGTGCTGCGAAAACGGTGGTGCGTGAAAACATCTATAAATTGTTTGATATACCATATAAGACACTGAAAAAATTCATCAGTGACAATGAAGAATTAAACCATCCCCAAGTGCTGAAACTGGGACGACCATTCGCCCTACCTTCAGACATTGAACAGTGTGTGTTTAATTTCGTTATTGAAATGCAAGAACTTGGACTGTGGCCCAAGTAAGACAACACTTGTTTAAACCCGCCAAAAAAGATTGCTAGCAAATGGTGGTGGTCAAAATTTAAAGAACGCTACGATTTATGCTTAAGAGTTCCTCAACATCTCTCCGCATACCGTGCGTCAATGGCCAACCCTGTCATTGTTGAGGACTATTTCAGTAAGCTAGATGCCCTGTAGTGCAAATTAGACATTAAAGATCAGCCTTCCAGAATCTGGAATGTTGATGAGACTGGACTTACTTATGAAGTCAAATCGAACAAAGTTGTCTGTCAAGTTGGGAAAAAATACGTTTACAAGAGAAGTTATGGAGAACGAGGTCAAATCCACACGCTTGTAGGTTGTGTTTGTGCTGGTGGTACTTTTATTCCGCCTATAATCATATTTAAGGGCGTGAGGTGGAATGACAGTTTGAAAAATAACAGGTTGCCGAATGCTCTAATCAAACTTTCTCCTAATTTCTCTAATTCTTGAGTGATTCTAGTTTTTTGTAATTTCTATTCCTGATGCAGGACCAATAGTTATGTTAATGGATTCACACAGTGCTCGTATAGGACCAGAAGTAATGCAAGTTGCTAGAGATAATGAAATGTATCTGATGACGTTCCCCTCCCACACAAGTCACTTGTTGCAGCCGCTCGACGTTGGTGTTTACAAGTCTTTGAAGAGCAGGTGGTCAAAGGAACTCAATGAATTCATGCTGAGGAATCCCAGTGACAGGCCCGACCATTGCAACTTTTATGAGATCCTAAACTCAGCATTTGTTGAAAGTTTCTCCCCTCCCAACATCGTGAATGCTTTCAGGAATAGTGGAGCATGAACTTACAATGCCTATGCTGTCTCTCGAGGGGCTTTAGCTCTAAGCAGACTTACAGACGATTTCCTCACCCAGACACCTTCTGTGTAAAATGCTACTAGTGCTCCTTCTAGGAAAACGACGACCCAAAGTCTAAGAGAATCGTGTTGTAGTGTGTAGAAAATATGCAGACCTAGTTCAGAGGAAGAAGAAATAAACCGCCTGCTGAAAGTGCCACATTTTTCAAGAAGTCGTAGGTCTACAGGAAAAAGAAAAAAAAAATGATGACTGCGACTAAACAGCCAAACAAAGGTAAGTAAGCCAAATGCCTCAACCTTCCAGAGCCTGATCATTCGGCACAAAACCCCCAACCTACATGTTCTTGACTGCAGAGTCAATCTACCTACAAGATCAAAAATTCTTTAAATAAAGGTCAGAAAAAAACATGAGATGAAGACAGATGATTGGGAATGTGGTGCGTGTTTCCAGTTCTCCTCAATGGCTGTTTCAAAGAAGACCTGTGAAAAATGGATTCGGTGCTCATTCTGCAGGCTACCATGCCATGAAAAGTGCCAGAAATGCCCAAATGATGACGTAGTCTACATGTGCGACATGTGTGAAGGCGATTCTGACTCTGATTAAACGAATTTGTGTGCAAGTAACTCAAACATGTGTGAATAACTTTTTAATGAGAAATTACCTTAAAAGTGTTGCAAAATTACCTCCCCTATTGCAAACTTACCTTAGTTCACGTTTTTATCAAGAATTGAAAGGAGAAGACGAGAGAATTGATTTTGTTGTATGACGTTGAGACGCTGTGGTGCTGATATGTGTTCAATTGTTTTTGAAAATTTTTGAATTCAGATAATTATTAAAATCTATCTTTTATGAAAATTACTGCCAAATTACCGTACCGTAGGCATATGTATGTTTGTTATAAATACTGTTGTACACTGTTTGACGGATCTAGACCAAATTTAAACCCCCTAAAACAGGTTGATGTATTCAATTCTACACTGTTGGACAAAATTTGCCAGGGATATCCCACAGTACACAACTATATAAAATACTGTGTAATTCAAAATTGACTTCAGACCGGAAATCCCTAAAACGTGGTCATATGTCTCTCATTGCCTTCATATGCCCGGGCAGAGCCAGGTAGTTCTGCTAGTTGCAACTAAATTTGGAAATTAAATTCACCGTTTTTATTTAATTAAGACCTCTATGCATCGAAAAATGACCACGCCCAGACACATAAGACAGTAATATATATCTTTATAAAGGCGATAAAAACACTAAGTGACCTTCATAGAATCAGCCTTAACAATTTACAGAAGTTTATTTTACTAACAGTTTTAGCGTTTATGAAAGTAAGCCATACATAATATCACACTTATTAACGGAGTAATTACGTTTAGTGAAATGTATTATATTATATAAAATATTTAGGCAACTATACGGGATAAATTGAATTATTGCGCAAATAGGTATCCTCGTACGTCGTCGAAATATTACTCTACAAGTTTCTCTAAACAGAAGTTGTATATGTTGCTATTATTATTGTGTAAACTACAGATAAGGACTAATACTTGCATCCTTTGATACATGGCCATTGCCTTCAACGTAGGAGGAGTAATTATAAGAAGTGCGTTTATTATTTAAGGGCATGTATGAATAGAGATATTGATTTATTGCAGGAAACTTCGACTGGTTTTATGTATCGTGTGGCGTGTACATGTCAGGCAGTTTTCTTTCCTTATTGGCTGTAATGCATGTTTGAAGCTACTACCCCATTTCACTGGTGCAATGAGGATTCTGATACTATAAGGCAGAACGTTCGTGATTGATCTGGAAACTTAGTCGAATCAAAACCTTGTTCATCCAGGGATGAAATAATAAACTAGTTTGTTTTATAGAAAATAAGTTGATTAAAAAATTTTTCGCTATTTTCCATCATCTCTAATTATACATTATTTTTGCTGTTGGCTGCCGTCTGCATGTGAAGCTATTTTCCCATATGACTAAGCCAACGATAATTATGTAACCATCATATAGAACTTCTGCGATTCGTGTGCAAACAGATAGCCATGTCCAACAAGTATCATCCAGTCGTAAAGGTAGCAAGACGTCACACTATTTCGAAGTGTGTTGTAAAGAAATAGTGTTGCGATATACCGCTATCTCAATGCGACATATGGTGGCGACTGAAGGGAAGGCAAGTGATGGTATTGCGGGTGACAGCGTTGCAGTAGGGGCGAGAAGCCGAGCTGCGCGCGGCTGACGGCATCCGCCCACCTTAACACCACCAACCGCCGCGACCCACTCCGCTGTGCGTCTGAACAATGCAGCTGCCGCCACCCGCGCTAAACACCACGCTGCTGCCCAATCACCGCTCGCCCCGCCCCTTGGGGCTGCGCGCGCACGTCGCGGGGCGGGACCAGCTCGGTGTGGAGGGGGCAGCGTAGATGCGCCGAGCAGCGTCAGTCGGTGGCGAGCCGCCGAGAAGGCTGGACGTGCGTCATGCCTCGCGGCTTCCTAGTGAAGCGCGCAGCCTACGGCGACATGGAACCCTACGTGCTATACCAGCAGCAGCAGGCCGCGTGCCTCTACTCCGAGCTGCGCAGCACTCCACCGCCGCTCGACCTGTCCGTCAAGACGGCCATCCCCATCACGCCGCCATCCACGCCGTCCCCGCAGTCGCCACCGCCACCGCCTCCCGACAAGAAGCCCGCGCCTGCCGCCGCGGCGC
>NQII01011024.1:4694-30207 GCA_002778355.1 Clitarchus hookeri
ATATATATATATATATATATATATATATACTTTATGTTTTTTTAATAAACAACACATTTTAACTCACATATTTTGGCGACTGTATATGGCCAGTTAATTTGCTAGTACATAGTTGCTCATCTTGTGAGAAAGACTATTCTTTCATAATGTCCCATAAATAATCCGGAAGACAGTCTTATTACTCGCCAAAACATCGTTGAAGCTGTATATTAAAAGTGTTAAGTATAGTGTTTTTAACTTTTAAAGTAATACAGCATAACATTTTAAATAAAGAAAGAACGCGGCTAGAAGAAAACAAATTTTTCGGGACTACGCAAGTATCATTAATCGCATATATATAATCTTTGGAGGCAATCAATAAAGAAAATATATGTAAATAACGGACTGAATTTTACTTAGTTTGATATATATCGTAAAATAGAATAAATCCTGTTAAATGGTCAACAACATATGTCACATAATTTCAGTCACTATTTTTCTGGGATTGGTTTTATGACTTATAGATTAATGAAACAACATATTTCAAATAAAATAACGCATAAACTTATAAAGTCCATATTATATATATGTATATATGTTATGGGATGTATCTGTACTTCGTGCAGAAAATAAAGCCACAGCATCTGTGGGACTTAAAAATTTTCGGAAACGCCATCTTGTATTACTAATGTGACGCTGTATTTAAGAGAAAGGGGACATTTGGTACGTACTTTATTGTTGTGTATTGTTGTGCAGGATGTTTTATACTACTTTTCTTTTTTGCATTGAATAACCATACCTTTAATTAGAAAATGTAATTAATAATTGAATTTATTTGTATTATTTCCAACTCCCGGTATTTTTGCACTTAACTTCAAAGTCACTTCAGAAATACAAGATTGCTTTTCCAGACATTATATTACGAGGGTTTCCTGGTTGTTTAGGCTCAAAGATGCCGTGGCTTAATTTTCTGCAAGAAGTTAAGATACATCATGTATATGATGTGAATTTCGTTTTTCAAGGCAAATTTTACAAGGCGACATGAAAATTCAGTCTTTCATTTCGTTTTTATATATATTGTCTTTAATTCGATAATATGTAGCTTTAAATTGTATGTCCTTTCGTTAAGTTTTTAGTTTCATTGATAACATTAGTATTCTTAAAACAAATGGTAAGCTACATATTTTATAATTAAAGACNGTTAAGTTTTTAGTTTCATTGATAACATTAGTATTCTTAAAACAAATGGTAAGCTACATATTTTATAATTAAAGACAATATATATTTCGCTTTGTAGTTATTTTGGCGTAGAAGATTGATTGGTTAGTTAACGGATTGAAAGCGGGCTGGTGTGGGTTCAAATCAAGGACACCGCTAACGGTTTTTTTTTTTACTTTTCTAAATTAGGCTACCTATGAGAAATGTTTTTCTTTCTTTTAACTATTGGGATAAATTCAATGAACACAATATTTAATTCGCTACACGTAGTTGGCCGTCACTCATTCAACCAGTGAAATTTTTTTTCACCGAAACAACCAGTGTTTTTCTAATGATTCTAAGTGAAGCCATTTTCACTGATTCGAGCAGTTGAATTTATTCAATCAATCTTGGTATTCTAAAAATACATAGTCCGAGTTTAAAATACGTTACATCGCGGTCTTTGTGTTGGACGCTTCAAAAGGGAGCGTCGCATGGGAAAATTAATCTCGTTCGTAATACGTCAGGAATATCTTAACTGATTTCGGAACAATTGGCATAACAATTTTGCTTATATAATCTAACTTATATATTTTAGGCTTATAAGACAAGTACTTAAAATTATGTGTATGAAATGTTAATTTTATTTGTCATAGCCAGTCGATGTATTTTTTCAGCCAGTCCTATTAAATTTACAACATTAACTACTAAATAATTGGCATTTTGCTATCTTCTATTCTATTTTAAATTCTGCTTTCACATCATATCACAGACAATATTCAAAATGGTTTCAACTCATTTGGCGTAAGAATAAATAAATTTAGAGCTCTTTTTTACTGGAAACGTATTAATGGGTGACGTGCCTATATTAGAAGTGTCAATAACATTATGTTTTGTTAAATATTTAATCTCAGGGACATTTAAATATATTTAATAACAACTTGGCATTTTATTAGTACTTGCTATGTAAATTTATTAAAAAGGTATATGTTTACCTTCTTAGTCCAGCACGTTTTAAGATGAAATCATAGGGAACGTTAAGATTATCTACAATAGCTCAGTACATTCTGAACCAAGTCTCACAAACTTTTGCACACATTTAGTAATATGGAATGCCATCTAAACAATTATTGACAGCATTCATTCTTTTATAAAATGCAGCTCTAGAATTTAAAACAATTTTTACAGTATTTTTGGAACCACTCAACAAATTTAAATTAAGCTTGACACTCTGAAATAACTGCTGTATTAATCACTTACGCTAATTTACATATTTATTTTCATGTAAAGATGCCATAATATTGTGTAAATTAATTATAAATCAGGACATTATGTACCGATTATTATATAATTTTATAAAAAAAACTCCTGCCAATTCGGTTACTTAAAACACAGAAGTTTAATATTATATCATATTTTAGGACGTCACAAATATTACGTGGAATATGTGTAAAATAAAGTGGTTTAATGAGTTTTGTCGACATGGTGTGGTTTTTATGTATAATTGAATAAGTGCAATGAATAAACAAAAAAATTTAAGGGCAGATTTTTTAAATTTGTTTATGAGTTAGATTTCTAGTGGAATGGCACTGAAGGAACATAGAAATGATAAAATTACTTTACTGTGAAATGAAATACTATTTTCATTATACACCTCCGTTAGCAGCGATTGTGTATATGTGCAGATGTTAGCATGCGAGAATCACATTCAGGAGGTCGTGCGTTCGTTTCTGACCATATCATGCTCTAACAGTTTCCTGTCCTCGATATCGCATGTTCCGAAGCTATGTGTCTTCTGTTCTCTTCTCCATCTGTTGGCACCCGGGAGGTGAACTGAGATGCTGTGAACACGGTTACATGTATACACTTCGCTTTCATCATATATATATATATATATATATTTTACCAAGAATCCACATTCTGACAACAAGTTTATGATTAGAAACACTATGGCCCGTTGAATAATCTGATGTTACGATAGTTTTCAGAATCTTGTTCATTCTCTCTACGTCAGCTAAATTACACTGGAACACATGAAACGTTCTATGTCACACTGAGACTATAAAAGATTTACAAAAAAGAAGGGCCAAGTCCTTTAAAACTCATTTCTCAAAGCAGCAACTGTCAATGTAAAACGTAAAGCGACAGCAGCTCGCACGTGCAGGTTTAGAATACATGTCAATAAACTCGTGAAATTCCTCCTTAAAGTGCATTACCTCATCACAGCATTTGAGAGCTCTATAAGCCGTTATTTTGTGATTATTGCATAACTGGACCTTATTGAAATTATCCTCTGAAATTATTTATTTAGTGTTAGAAACAACGAGTTCTCAGACATTTGATATCACAATATTATTTTTTTACAGTTTTCAATTTATTCAATATATAATAACTAAATATAATAAAAAAACTAAATATATCATTGTAACTAATAATACAGTTTAATTATGGTGGTATCATCTGGTGTGTGTTTCTTCGGGATCACATTATGCTATGGAAGAGATTTTTGGTTCAAACACTGCGAATAATATTTGTTTTTGTTACATGATTTGAGTGCGTTAAGTGGGAGTAAAGGCCTGGTAGAAATGTAGGAGGATCCGTTATGAGAGTTTCCATTCATGCAAGCTTGAGAAGGGAACGAATAACACCCTGAGAGCAGCACGCGTGATTGAGACCGGTGGTCGAGTAAGGGAGGGGCTGTGGGGCGCCGGCGCATGCGCAGAAGGGACGTAACTCTCGACCCCTTCTTTTTTGTTGAGACTCGTGGCGCGTGTTGGCAGTCGCCGGTGTGGCGTGGTGACGGGCTACGACTCGCAGAGGACCCAGCATCGCGGAGTGCGGCGGGTAAGTACTAGTAACTATCTCAAACTTTCATTGTTTTGCAGAGGACGCCTACATTTCGGTCAGTGATTTTACATGATACTTTATTCTTCAATCTTGTATTTTTGATCACGAAGGAAAATTAATTTCCAGTTTGAAAAGTAGTAATAAATAAATCCCCCAACCACCTTAAATATAAATATTATGCCATAATTTAGTAGCAATAAATTATTCAGTATTACCTCAGTGAGAGGACAAATTAAATATACATGTTCTCGTGCAGCTTGCGAAATATTATATATATATATGTTTATATATATATATATTACAAAATATATTATTGACTTGGCCCACTTATGTAGATTTCTGCCAATTATTCTACAGTTCAATTAATTCAGAAACTTTTGCTTCCACCCATTCAAATATTTCTGTGTTAACTGCTGGCATAATTATAGTACGAAAAAATTTCGGGAAAGGTGTTTTTGGAAAAGACGTGGCTTCATTGCTTCTATAGCGTATTCGTTGGTACGTCAGATTTCAGCAGCCTGTTTTCCATTGCTCTTTTCAAACTGACAAGCAAATTCTCACTTATGAAGGTGGCATAAAATTGGCTTTACATATATATAAATATTTACATATAGGGGAATGAAATCACTTAAAAAAGCCGAAATATATTTCGCTGTTATTACACCCTATGGCTGTTACTTATGGGGATCGAAGAACCACCTGATGAAACTTCACACTGCATGATGGCAACTGCTGCGTGGGAAGTTTTTCGTTAGTATAAATGTTTTAGTGCATGATCCATGTTGTGTATTTTTCCCTTTTATATCGCTGTAAGCTTCGATGCCACTACGGGGACTGAGTAATATGTGTAAATATCTCACGATACCAGCTTACATAACATAGGAATATGATCTCTGATATGTAAAGCTCTCAAATTATAACGTAACTCTACTGAGATTTAAACCTCAACTATGAAAATGTATGTATATGGTGTTACGTCACGATGCCATCTGTGTGTTGTCATTGAAGTCTGATTTTGTTTACATAAAAAAAACACAAAGCTATATATCATTTTGAGAAGTACACTGTTGTCGATTTGAGCCGCGAACGCTTGATATCAAACTGAAAAAGTGTTATCTTTTACAAAGAATTTTATATTTACTTTGCTTTCAGTAGATTTGTAAGCGAATTAGTTAAATAAATGCGGTACGTTAATATTTCATTCAAGTTAATATCTTATTGGTGGAGTTTTTAACCGGTAAAAATTTCGCACAATGTAGAATTGGACTTGGAATAGTACCTTAATATTTCAAAAATTGTCACGGAAATATTAAAGTCATTAAATCGGCAATAAAACGAATTTTGTAAGTATGGGAAGGGGACACAACGCGCGTATAAAAAAAACTACGAAGGGAGTTCAGAAATTATTAAAATAACCAGTAACCAAATTAACTTCGTCACCCTGGGCTCTCCACTAATCAGAGTTACGCTTGCTTCAGCTAAGTGCGTGTGGTGTCGCATTTATTTCCAACAAGATCACAGATTACTTTAAAATGACATACATAACTTTAACGTACAATTTTTCTCTATGCATAAATTTAAAACACCTAAATTAAAATAGTTAAATCCCTGTCTGTCATATTAATTGCATCGTTAATCATACAGTATATTTGATACATCAAAAAAATTTCATAAACCATTTTACTCCTAAAAATTTAGCCGCGTTCTCTTAAAACGCTAAATACACGTGTCTAGACAACCGTGGAATGAAGTCTACACTCTCACACAGTGTAAAGACGAGAAAAAACTTTATATTTTTCTTTCCTTGAATAACCTTCAAGTGTTTCAGCTTACGTCATATAGCTAACTCCGAATTCTGTTTGTCAATTTAATTGTTGTTTTATAGATTGCTATTGAGCTATAATAAGTACTGAAATTAAATTCGCACTGTTAGTTGATAGATAATTGTATATTCTCACTAGTAAATATTTTCGGCAACCGTTTATTTATAGAATAGTGACTCCCAAATGCCACGACCAATTATTCCTCGCAACACTATTAAGTGCGCTTGGTCGTGCGGTAACACTCCTAGCGTGCATTAGATAGTCGTGGATTCAGCCTAGACAGATTCAACTGAATGTTGTTATTCGATAAGTAATTTTAAGTTGTCGCTCCGGGTTGGCGCAGTTCCTTTACAAGCGCCTTTTTAATTTCTGATACGCTTAAAAATTCCATTCGTTCTCTGCTCCTGTGATAATGAGTATTTTGAACAGGAGGATCATCCAAAACTGATATTATTTTCGCTGTTTAAGATTTTATGATGCTGATATATTTCTTGAAGTATAGTACCTGAACTACGGGAGCGAAGGGACAGCTGTTTATAAATTGATTATTTTACAATTTATTTACCTTCAGCACGTAAATTCTTAATTTCGGTAAATAAGTTCGACACAACTACAGAAAATTCCAGAACATTATTAGTGTGTATTAATATAGGAAAGGTCTGCTAAAGGCCACAGTTATTCCCTGTGCACTGGAGGTTTAAAGATTGTAGTTTTGAAGTTTCCTTAAGGGTCTTAAAGTACGACTTCAGTTACTCGACTCGTGGAAACTCTGCTGTGGTTGAAGATGAACAGCAGCTAGTCAGCAGTAATCAACTACGTGACGTGGAAGCAGGGCAGCTGCGCTCACAGCTCCAATCAAACTCCAAGCAATATGACAGCCATGTTGAGGCGAGTGCTAGATGAATCCTGACACTTATCACCGACGCACACGTCTTAAATCGCCGAATCTTAACTTTGCGTTTATGGTTAAACGATTTCTCATACAACGTGACTTTAGAACGCTAAGGAAATAAATTTCTGATTTGGACAGCACACTTGGTGACAGCTCTCACGATATGCGTTTATTAAAATACGGAATATTTCTCAGGTTTGTATGTTTTAGACAGGTACTCTAAAGTATTTTGTACCTGCTGTTATTGTAGAAGGAATTAAAAATTCAAACCAGTAAACAGATTAACTAATAACCAATTTCTTTGATATTTCAAAACTTTAATATTTCTACTAATACGTATTTTACGTCAAGCATTTCTAAATGCAAAACACTCCGAAAAAAAATTCTGTGTTAAAATGTCTACAAATAGACAAAAGACATGAGAATATTCTGCTTAATTTTTCTGACATTCAAAAGAAAACGTGTTTTTGTTGGATCAAACATAGCATCAAAAATGATAATGACGCGAATTGGTGTTCGGCTGCTGTTTGAACAATTTTTTTAGTCAGCGAGGGAAACGTTCCTTGGCAATTATTGTAAACGATATAACGAACAATTTACTGATTCATCTGCCATCATGTTAGTATCGATCTAGAAATAATATTTCCGTGGTTCATTATAGTATTTAGTGCGACTTTTTTGTAGCATTTAAAATGGCTTTATTATTGTAAACAATATATATATATATATACTTGTCTTAATAGGGGTTCACATAAAGCACAGTCTTTTATCCTGTCAGTTGGTATAATAAAAAGACTACCTTCTAACTGTACAGCACAAATAAAAACTCTTGAACTTGTGTTATAAGGGAACATCCATATTAAATGAAAATTATGAAATTAAATGCAATACCAGATTTGACTCCATAGATTACGAACCACACAAGTTAATGTAACAACCGATGCAGGAGACGACAGTAGAAAACCTTATTAATCACTGTTTTGTTTAGTTATAGCTCTATTAGACCTCTATGTTAAATTGACGTTGAAAATGTAATAATTTTTTGTTTGCGTGATATTTGCGAATATATGTATTAGAACACATCTAAATTGCAATGAATAAAATAACTTTACCGGTATCATAAGTTTATTTGACACAAAACTTTGCTATACTTCAACAAGAATGAGAATAGGGTGTATTAAAAATATCTTAAACTCGTTAGGTAGAAATGGAATATTTTATCGCCTTTTTGATTACTGAATATTTATTTTAAATGAAAAAAGTCACGAAATGTTTTTGTTAACTTCTCAACAATTTGATTTACTTTTGTTGCAAATGCGATTATTCTTTCGACTAGCGATTAAAATCGTATGGCATACATGAAATTTTTTCTAAAGCTCATGAATAATTGAGCAGGAGGGCGTTTCTCTGAGGTCGGTCTTAATTGGAATACAAATTTTAACTTGGTTACTTATCTGTGATTCAGCTGCACTGCACCACAAATGATGCTCTGGAAAGACTTCATAGTGTTTTATAATACAAAGAGGATTCTTCCCTCTACGGCCTTCGCCGTGTTATCTATTCAAAGTGATATAAATGATGTAATTTAAAAGGTGGTTCACGATAAAGTGAGTACTCTTTAAATCAACCTATGAAAAATATCACTCAGCGTAGTTGCATATATTTTTACTACCACACTACTCGAAGTTAAATTGGCAGCGAACTGGTAAGTAGTTACAAAATTTAATGTCTTAATAGTCGTAAAGTTAAAAACATTTTTTCACCTGCAATTTAGAGCCTTTTTGTTGGTTGTAAATAAGAAAGAAGTTTTGCGTGTACGTAACGTATTTAAGTTTCTGACTCATTCGCATATTACCTCGCTATTGCAACTTTTAAATTAGCTGGTTCATTGTTTAGTTTTTTTTTTCCGGACCACGCCCGTGTGTCAAAAACAGCCGTACACGATTAGTGACATTTTAAGGGTCTGTTTGTAACTTCTGAAATAGGTTATTCATTAAACTAATAAATAAAACATTTCTATAAATGTTTTGAGTGAAGTGCCATTCTTTTTATTGTTTTATGCTGGATCTCCACGTAGTTTCTTGTCCCAGAAATTCTGGAAACTTCACATGATATGCCGGCTTTGAAAATGTGCTACTTGATGCCATTTAAGCCAGCATAAATTTTTAATATTGAAAAACTTGAAGAAACTTTGGAGGGTGTTTTGTTATATTTGTCCAATGTGTTACAATTCTTAAAGAGTAAATATATGTATGTATGTGTTATTCAGTATCTACGCGAATCCCATTTCAGTGTAAATACCTTGGCCCTTGTGTTCTTCGTTTTAATACAATGATGCAATGAAAATATTTTATACTGCACCTGAAACGTACATTGAGTGTTAAGAATATACAAATCAATATTATAACGTCTCTCTGGATGGTATAATTTATATGAGCCGAAATACCATATAATAAATAATATAGCTTCCACGACTAGCCTTCAAGGTAAGTAATATGGGCAAAATTAATTTCTGCAATAAATATGTTGGTGCAGTTTTATGAAATAACTTGTAATCAGCTAGGTGTGGTTTTTTTTTATATACCAGTGAAGTTTACATTCATATCAGTTCAGGAATTTAAATTGTATCAATTAAAAGTATTTTTTTTCGTAAACGAAGCAATAAGCCTTAGCTAATCATATCATGTTCGTTAAAAAGTGAGTGGCTGAACCAAATGTTCAAGAAACATGCATCGAGTGAAAAAATTTTAATATTGAAACATGCTTTAGAAATTGGGTTTATTCTCTCCAGCCGTTAAATTTTCTTACGACTTTTTCGTTACTCGTGATGTAATACCAACGCCTGCCATTTGTTTGTGCATATTTTTGTATGAAACATTAATTTGTGAGGTATTAATGTATTGTAATTCTACTCGTAGGTGTTGTTAAACATAATTATTGGGTCACATGATGATTGTTTACAGCGTGTTGTCTTCCTTATGAAGGACTAAATACACAGTATTATCCTAAAGCATTCCGTTCTTATGTCACGTACGTGCATATAACGGGTGGGCGTTTCAGTTTTTCACACTTTTTAAAGGCGAACGTTCGAAACGTCTTGGCGTTATATTTATAAAGGGAAAATAATTTTTTTTTATCCCTTCTGCTATTCCGTAGACCACCCAAACCAAACATATTTTCTTACGTTCTCGGAAATGTGAACCACAATTTAAAACATTAATTTATTTTAAACAGAAAATTTGTAATGAGTATCAATTCAATATTCACAACAATTCAATATTCACAAAGCAATATTACTTATTGAACTTAACGTGTACGTGTGAACAGTGTGATTACAATATTTATTAATATTCTTTGTTTATTTAATGAGTATGTAGTGGATGTATGGGCCAGTTGATATGAACGCCAGCTAAAATTCACATGACAGCGTTAATTTTGATAAGTATTCGGAAAGCTAAACAAACAACTGGCTGGAAGTAGAAACTTTGCAGGACATTCAAAAGTGCTCCCTTTACTGTGGACAGCCATAACTTGAGTTACCCACAACGGCCTTAAACCTTACTGTAAAATAATAAAACCATACACAAATTAATACGAAAATGTTTCATACATATTTTGATTGTCTAACCATCGAATAATTTTCCTTGTAAAAAGAAACAAAACACTTTTTATAGTTACATTACTAGAAAAAACAACCAGTTTAAGGAAATAATACCAAATAGAAAGTTGTTCACATTGTAATATTATACGACCGTAATTTTAACGTTCATTTTTACAGAATCATTAGTACTCCCATATATAATGGTTTAATCGATCCAATTAAGGGACACACGGTTGGCTCAGTTGGTAAGCCAGAGGCTCCCGATTCAATTCTGAACCCTGTCAGTGGGGATATTTTGAACGGAGGGTTCTCATGGGGGCACTGCAGTGGTGTGGGGATTTTCTAGGTGCTCTCCAGTTTATTCCCGCGTTATCATTCCACTGTGTCTCTACCTCGACCTCGTCTCATCTTATAGATTCTTCGGTCTGGTCAGAGCGACTGGTCTGTATGTACTTCTGATAGATAAGCAGGCTCAACTTAACTCCATCTTCCTCTGATCCATGCATAACCACGTCTTAGGCGGGAACCACGTGATGATTTTCATTTTATATAGGATGTAATTAAATTTTAACGCAACGCATACAGTTATTATACCCAATTCGCGGTTTATTCACACTTTTTTAATCAAATCGTTGAAAAATCGTTCAATGTAAAACGTGATTATTTCATACTTAAATTATCCCATGCGTTTTATGCTGGTGTTAAAATAAAGGTATCTTATTTGTGGTTAAATATAACTTTAACTAATATTATATATATGAAATAAAATATTTTAAAGTAATCATCTATATGAATAACAGGAGTGAGAAAATATGTTTTGGTAATGCCTAGTAAGATAAAGATCTTATGCAAAATATAATCACACGGAGTGCGCACGAATGCAGTGTGTTGCACTTTTGGTGGAATTTTTTAACCTTGGTTAAGCTTTGTTTGCATCAGGCGGAGGAATATTATGGAAGTAAAATTTTAGCAGAGCTTCAGAAAAGATGGAAGTTACCGTGAATAAACTTTATTTCACAACTAACGTGTAAAATTTTATGATTCATAGTTGCCTTCTTGGCCTGTGTAAAATGCAAACGAATCAAAACACGTATACCAGGGAAAGTGATAAGTAGCGACGTCAATAGATAAAATTATCACATCATTGTCTTATTCTAGAACTTCTTACATACAATCACTTACTCGACGCTTATAAATCTAATATATGGGTGAGTTTATCTTCGCCAATTATTCGGCTTCCTATTCATATGCTTTTAGTGTCTTTGTGATTAAAATCACAGTTCTTACTACTCATAATTTTAAATTTTTAATAACCCGAAGAAAGAGCATTTTCCAATCATAAAGAATATTTTCAATAAAATATTAATTATTTGAAACTTTTAAATATTTTCTTTCAAGAAAGTAAATGCTTATTTGTGTATAGCAATACCAATAAAGAAAATTCATATCTTCATCCAAATGTTCAGATTAGGTGAACAATTTTTTTCTTTTTAGATATAGAGCTCATTAACTGAAATTTAAATTTCTTTGTAACCCCGAAAAAAATCCGCTCTGACAGGACTCTGATAGTCACAGGAAAACACCACCAACAAACGAAGATAACACTTAAATTGAAAATTTACTAACCCGGTTGTCAAACACTCGGCGAATCAAGATATTTCAAGACAAAATGTTTCAGGTAATTGACAAATTGAAGTACCAGTGGAAAATCTTACATTTGTTTGTCTTTTCTGTGACCAGAAGTATGTGTATTACTTGTCATTTCCTCATGTTTCTACGAGATCCGACAGTAGCCGATTCACCATTAATTCGGCCCAAGTTGGAGATTATACATAAACCCTACCAGGGCAGAAGAAAACAGGTTTGGCTTTTCCTCGATTTAGTCTAATGTGCATATAGTCACAAGGGCAGTGCAATATTAAAAATTCTTCCTCTTTTTATAACACCGTTGTCGTTAACTTGAGCACCGCTGAGTGGACCAATGAAAGCACGTTGACGTCACGCGTCACATGACCACATCGGCACCTTGCTTGTTAGGAGCAGCTCTTTAGTCGTGCGGCCGGTGTCACGTCAACCAGACGAGTAGAACGCCATGCTGCCTACACTGGCCGAAATTCTGCTCTTGTCCAGGACAGCCATGAACCAAACAGCATTAGCAGAGTTCTTCGAAAGGCAGGGACTATCGTCTCGTTGAAATTAGTTGCAGGCGAGCAAGTTAGACGTAATATTTACGCGAGCAGAAAAAAAATATCGGTGAAATGATAAGGTTGGGCATCTCATTGTTAAATGACTAAAATTAATCTTGTAGCATTGAATATATGTTTAAAACGTCAAAATGGTTACTAAGAGCACCTGCTTGGTATTAATAGCCATCTACAAAAAATTTACTTCAACTGTCGTTTTTCTCGAAACATTTAGGAAGCGCGTTAATAACGTGGCGGGCTCCAGTGGCGGTACTGGACGTGCGGAGCAGTGCTGGAGCCCGGAGTGTAGACATCATGCACTTTTACATTTGCTACTTCAGTCTGCAATACATGTGGCAAGGAGGATGCATGTGATAACACATTTTGAGATTACAAGGTACAAGTCTGCATGCAGTGCGCTTTGAAGCATACAACGGAGTTTTTCCCTGATACGAACTCTGGAACAAAACGGAAAGAGCCCGCTTATGAATCACGGGGCTGAAAAAATACTCATATTTAACTCGTCTGTAAAAGACTATCGAACCAAGTAATTTCAAAAAGTTACAATCAAATAATAAAATATTTATACCTGTTATTTCTTCACTAAAATATTTTTAATTTACGACTAAGTACGAAAAATTGTCAAACTATGTGATAAATCTCTCTAAAAATTATAGCAAAATATTTTCATGGAAAAGGTATTGTTTTTAGGTAACCATAATATATTTTATGTACCCTTCTTCAAACTTTCACGCTCGTTCTTTATTTTTTGGCTATACGTTGAACACTAAAATGTTTCATTTCTGCGGGCAACAGGCCATTGTAATTTTCTGATTAGACGTAGACACACCGTTATTGTTTATCGTTCACGACGTTTTTTTTTATTGAGTATGTTCTTAAGTCTCTGCTTCACACTTTTAAAAGAAATTCTTCGTTTTCGCGTCATAATACCGGATTCATAGTGATAACTGACAGTGTACGATTACAGAAAATTCTAATTTTACGAGTAGTTTAATATTTCTGTCCGTAAATTTGATTGGGTTATAATCTGCTTGTTGCAAAGAGTCAGGATCGTATTTATATATTATCAATATGTTTCTGCCTTTTTGCTAGCAGGAAATAACACACAGTTAGTATTAGATACAAAAGTATTAAACAACTAGTAAATTGTAAATTTTCTGTTGTCAAAAATTTCCAACAATACCTCTAAAACTGAAATCATGACACAAAAATGAAAATTTTGCCATAATATGTGGAGCAGAGCCTAAAAGCGCGAATGTATTAAGTTGCGAATCTTTAGTTACCAAATATCAACTAGCTTGCACAAATTGATATCCAGTATAGATATAGCTAATGAGACACTCTTCTTTGCATTTATAGCCAAAGATAAGTACAAACATCTTTAAATATCCTACATCCATCAATAAGCCTTTTCACACGTTTAGAAAAAATATATTTTAATATTTTAACTGAATAAATCAAAACCTCTTTTTAATGCAATCCTATCAAAATAAATCAGACAAACCTCGCAATGGTTAAGAGTGAAGAACTCCGTTCAATAATAGTCACTTCTATATGAACTAAAATTTGTGTGATTATAATAAATTGTATAGGTATATTAACATTGGCAGAATATTTCTAGAGTTATTTAACACATAATATTTATAAGTATTTTTATTACAAGAATGTTCCATTAATAAAGAAAGGATAATGCTCATTTCTAATAAAAAAATTTAAATCTAAAATTTTTAAATTGGAAAACTAGGAATAAATTCCATACAACTGATTACTTGCATGTTTAGAGCTATCCGGTATAACGGAAAATTAAAGCCGTTAAATTTAAATACTAGAACTAGATAAATATTTTGTTCTCTAACAAACGTAATAATTCATTAATTTCGAAGAGCTGCTATGTTCGCAGCCCATCGTTTTGAGATGTTCGCCAGAAACTTTGAAATCCTTGAAATTAATATTTTTAGAATGCCACATTTGGGTTTTTGGAAAAACTGTCTTCACAATCCAGTTATTCCACCTCAATTTTGTAAACACTTATAAATTTTTTAGTTTTTTATTTTACAAAATGGACCCAGTATAATTTACAACTGTACGGTAACTCACGAAGTAGTGAGAAAGGAACTTCGTCGAACCAGACATGCCGTTAACTGAGTATGACGTGTTGATAAATGACAAGCTATAGGTCACCATTGTTGTAGGTAGGGTTTTACATCTCGTTGACAGCGAATTTATGAGAGACGCGAAAAGTTTCTCAGAGAAGGCAGGAGCTGGGAAGTAATCGGCTATGATCGTAGGCAAGGGACAATCTCAGTATTCGCCTGGGGTTATTTCGGAATACTACGGAATCCACAATTCACAATTATCGGACTGGGAATCGAAACAGTTTCCTCCAGAATGCGAGCTCTGTGTTTACTACTGCGCAAGTTTTCTCAGTTTTAATGTCTGAATTTTAAGAGTAAAATTATTATTAAATATTAAAATTGAAAGCTATTTGCTAATTATTGAAAAACAATTTTGCTTCATGTGCTAGGAATATAGAATCTTGCTAGGAATAGGAACATCAATTAAAATAATATTGGACAAAATTGCAAACCATTGTGTTTATTGATAGCTAGTGCGAAATAGTGAAATTGTAGAATATTGGTAGTAAGGAGTTCAATATTTTTTGGCAAATATACCTACTGTAAAACACAGTACAAAGTACAAATATATTTAATAGAATCATTATGCTAAAAAAATAATAATTAGTTTCTCACAGCAGCTATGATGGAATAATCGTAGAATAATACAGATCTAGTCACCACGAAAGGGGTAAACACGAGGTTTATTTGAATTGAATAACTCCAGTTAATTCTTCTTGAGATGTGAGATGATTTAAAAAAGGTTATTTTATAACAAATCAGTAAACATAATATTTTATCCTTCACGGTTGTTGTATAAGAGTGCGTTACAGAATTCTACTATCAGCACAAATAAAATACCATTTTGCTTGTTCCTAGTGTTAGCCTTAGCTAAAATTAAACAATTTTGTATAATTTTTCGTAATATTTCTTTAATTTAATTAATTATTACAGACGTTCTCCTCAACGTTATGTTTTAATTTAAGTCTTTCCATATCAACATGCTACACTATTTTAATTTAGTATATACTTAGTTAAAACAGCCGTTAACAAAACACAACTGCGTTCTGTTTCTGTGTTATGTTTTATCAGTTTCTGAATGANCAAAACACAACTGCGTTCTGTTTCTGTGTTATGTTTTATCAGTTTCTGAATGAAAGAAAATAATGTACTGATTTTAAATTTCGGAATAGTTACGAACGCCTTTTAAATTTTTGCTATTAACAAGTTTTCATCAAGACTTGCATAATTTTTTTCTTTGCACACTANGTTACGAACGCCTTTTAAATTTTTGCTATTAACAAGTTTTCATCAAGACTTGCATAATTTTTTTCTTTGCACACTAAAAATGGGACTCGGTTATCTTACGTGTATCTACATTTTTGTAAGCTGATAAAAAAAAGCTAATATTATTACTTTGTTATTAATATGTTTCCTTGCTTCCCTACCGTCCATCACAATCCAGTTGTTTGTTAGCCTACACAGAAAAACTCATGTTTGTCAGTGAGTAACTATTTCAAGAGGTAAATTCAAGCCATAGAGATATATGTACGATTGTTCAAGCCGTACGCACTGGAGGAGATGTCCAGGCATGCTCCTGAAGTCTTATGTGGCTCTCACTCGCTACTGAACTCGTTCATTGGTTCCTCTTTCGTCCTATCTCCGTGTCGGGCCAGCTTTACTGCCGCCTGTCCACGTCCGCCCTACGTGTATACATTCAAGCCCTTCGGTTCGTGCAATATTCCCTGCTTCCTGCGCTCCCAGGACCGGCGAATCACTGAGTGCCCACGATTGTGTGAAACTTTGCAATCTATTTCTTTGTGTCGTTCCTCGCACTAAGAAGACGCAGCGTCCGAAACCAAGGACTTTAAAATGAATAAAGTCGCCGCAACAATGAACAATATAGTGATTCTTTAACCGTCGGAAATGGTTGCTAAAATAAAGGTTCAAAACATGTCTTGCAGGCTAGATATTTTTTTTTTTCAAATATTTACATAACCAAAATAAAAAAATATTTAGTATATATAAAAATAATTTATCCGCTAATACTTCGAGGACTGGGCAGTTGTATCAAATATACTGTCAAGCACATAGAAATAATCAACATCCTTTTAATACTATAATTGTAGACAATTAGTATGTTGTGACATAGTTTAAGGCAACTATTATAATTTTTTGTGTGTCTGCTTTGTACGTACGTGTGCGTGCGTAAAAGTATAAATAATTTTTTGTTAAATATCATGGGTGTACGACGTTCCTAATTCACCAAAGAGGTACATAATATGAAAATGTTTTCAATTTATTGGCACAGAGATACTTTGATAACGTCACAATTATGATTTTAAAACACTGTCATAAAGTTTAAAATTACTGAAAGGAAAGAAATGATACAGACGATTAACGCATTTGTCACACTATCGGGATAGCATACGAGTATATAAGCTAGTATAAAGTGCAGAAGGAAAGCTTGCTGAAATTTTTTTCAGAAGATATATGACTGGACTTGGGTAAAAATAAGCAATTATGCGTTCACCAACCTGACACTTGACTGCGTTTCAACAATTAAAAAATATATTTATTTATGGTGACTGAGCGGTTAGAATACTCGCCTCTCACGAAGGCAAATGGGGTTCAATCCCCGGCCGGGTCACTCCCTGATATTTGCAAGTGGGAATCGTTTCGGACGACGCCGCTGGTCAGCAGGTTTTTCTCGGGGATCTCCCGTTTCCCCCGCCCTTGCCTTCCGGCGTTGCTCCATTTTCACCTCATTTTCAAAGTCATCGGCTCTCAAGGCCTCGTTGTTAAGAGCCGCCAAAATCTGTCAACGCTAGTTCAGAGCCTCGTGCGTAGCAGCAACGATCAACGTAGGCTGGTTACAAGAGTCCAGCGTTTGCTACGCGATACGCAGTACGCGTGGGCGTGAAGTTTCCTAAGTTAGATTGGATATTGTAGAATAGAGCGGACGGTTCGCACGCGTGGGTTCCCTACGCGCGTCTCCTGCTCGCTACGTACAACATATGGCGGTACGAGGCCCATCACATAAGTTGTTACATGCACAGCGGTGCGTACTACGCGCCGCGTAGCAGTTTCAAAATGACTCTACTGAACAATGGAGATTAACACCGAAACTTTAGTATGAATAGTCCAAGTCAGACCTTGCTTACGGGATCCACATAGTGGTAATTGTAAGAGTGCAGATTTACGACTAAAGAGATGGAAAGATATTGCAAAAAAAGTGTTTTCCCGTATTAAAAAAATTAATGCGAAATTAAATTAATTGCATAAGCATGAATCTTGCGCACTTTATAGTTTTAATTTGTCGTTGTGGGTATAGAACACACATTAATCGCTTTCAGTATTAGTGTAAAAAATACAAAACAATATTTAATTGCATCCTACATGCCATATGGTTAGGCCTACTGTGGAAAAAGTTGCGAAGGAAGTGTAACTGTGGTGCGTTAAAGGGGATAATTCTAAAGCCTTAAGGTCACGTCTGGCTATAACGAAGCGCTTGCGATGCGCCTTCCCAAGGAGGCTATGCAATGCCTTCACAGCTAGCTCAATTTCTAGTAAATTTAGTTCTATAGAAGTAGCATATTTTTAAATACGATGAAAGTAAATGATTTAACTAATTTTGCAGTTTTGTACTTTTCTTAGAACCAATAAGGGATATGCGTAGGAACGCCATAAATATGATGTTTTTATCATTTTCACTATTTGTATTTTAATACATTAAATAGTAGGTAATTATTTATCTTTCCTGGACAAAAGTTGTAGAGCCAGACCACTTATTAACTGAAATACGCTTATATACGTAAAAACTCGTTTACAGACAATATTTTACTAGGCAACCCCTTAATGGAAGATATTACCTTATCTACATTTAAATTTTTCTTAGAATAACTTAAACAAAATAAGACGTAGGTGTTATATTTTGCCTAGTTACCAGTTTCCTGAATACATTCGGTAAGATAGCTTGTAAGGTCATGCTGTAGCGTGGCTAACTCGAATTCTGGAGGTCGTGGGTTCGATTCCGTCTAGATACAGTGGGAGTTGGCTATTTCCCAGAGTTGTTTTCCCACCTCTATTCTAGGCAAATTCTTGTGATGTTCCTAAATATATATTCTCCTGATTTCCTACTTTGTGCTGTCTTTTTAATATCTTAGAGCTGTTGGCATGCCCACAACATTGAATAAAATTGTATTACATAAATAATTACTTTACAAACTGTAGATATTTCTTCCATTAGCATCTACTTATTTCTTTAATGCTCATATTGTACCTTCATAAAATAATTAACTTAATACGTTATTAAAAAGTGGAAGATAAATTCGTGATTTCTACTTTTATACAAGAAACACAGTATTTTCCACAATGTTCTAAATTTATAATTCTGTGTGTATTTCATTTAAGTATAGTTACCCAGAATGTTTTGTCACCAAAACTATTACTTTCGTAATAATAATACAATATTTCGAAAGTTAGTTCATGTGTTAATACGGTTAGGTTATTGTAACCTCAAAACTATTAGTTAAAGTTCATGTTCAAAGTAATTTTGTGTAATATTTAATGACACCCCAAAACAAATTTCATTATCATCGACATCCAGGATTAGGTTTACTGGCCTGTTCTGGCTCCATATATTTTTTCTCTCCATCGTTTCCAAGGACAGCATTGTCTTCTTTGTCCCGTTGGTAGGTTTTGAAATGTTGGTCTAGAAATAGCTACTTGTTTGTGAAATATATCGTCAAATCATATTATTATGACCACCTGCTAGTAACCAGAGTAACCGCCCTTCCCAGAACGGACAGCAGATAGACGAGCTGGCAGTGACTCAGTCAGGTGCTGATAGGTCCCCACGGGTATCTGGAGCCATGCTGTCTGCAGTGCGTCCCACAACTGTTCCTGTACCATCTACTTCTTCAGCTTTGATGGCTACGTCAATAGCAGCATCTACTTCCACCAGTACAGTGCGATCATCCACAAATGCTGCAGTACCATCGACTTTATCATTTATTAGGCCTACGAAATGTTCAATAAAGCCATTGAACTTTTCGACTGATATAGCTAAAACCTCATTGTCGGCGTTACCTGCTTCTTTAACTCCAGCAACTACATCTTCAACAGGTCCGTATGCGTCTTTGCCTGAATCACTACGTCGTGATCAGTGTAATTTTGTGATAAGATATTTACTTTAGGTCACAATGTGCGGACGGTGACATCAGCGATTTAATTGTGTCACAATTCCCTGTTGCTTGTCAAATTTGTGTGACAGGTGCAGTAAGTAGTTAAGTGAAAGCGACTATTTACTTAGACATGCAAAGACCTGTAAAGGTGAAGCGTATTTTTCATCAATAACTTGGTACCACGTTTACTGCAAGCAGGTACCCTGTGACTTCAGTACATGTCCTCAAATGTGTAGTTACCTACATACCTTGCCCTGCACAGTGTGTCGGTGTAATAAATGTTACCATATTTTCGCACAAGGACAACGCGAAGAATGTGAATAGCGAGATGCATAAAACACTACATTACCTACAACATTGTTTGAAATATTGAAATGCATATATGTGTAATAAACAATATTTTAAAATTTTCTGAGAGCAAGAGCGACAGTAATTAAGTAATTGAATAAAAAAATTCTTGTGAATAAATTTTAATTTTAATTTCATGTTCACGTAATTTTCCAGAATATATATGAAGTTTAAAATGTATTGAAATTAAATATATTTTATTAAAATAGATTATATAATGTCCCACTGTACTATATGTATAATTATATAATTAAATAACATTACTTTCTGAATTTGAATAACTTTAAACATTTATAACAAATATATATATTTAATAAATGATACATGTAGTCAAAGTACCGCATAATGAATGTAGATTTATGGTTGATTATTTTTTTATAAAAATGATGAAAAATGAGAGGTGTTTCTTATTTCTATAAATATGTCTATCATTAAGTCTATAAATACAACCGCCAGCTCAACTGGTTACTGAATCGAGAAATTAACGTCGCCTATGTGTTGAAAATAGAATCAATCATGAAGGACGTCGACAGCGTAACGTATACTTTAAAAACAACAAATATTGCTGTCTCCTAACGGCGATATCGATTATTAATACACTAGAGCCACTTTGGTGTTATAAACATATGAAACACAAGATGGCGTTCTCCAGCAATGTTGTAACAAATTACAAACGAACAAACCAAGACGGCATCCTCCATCAATAAATAAACAATTGACAAACTAAAAAACTAAGATGGTGTTCTACAGCAATGCATAAACGAATAACAGACGAATAAACCAAGATGATGGCCTCCAGCAATGTATAAACAAGTGACAGGCGAAAAAACCAAGATGACAGCATACGATAGAATAAGAATGAGTGAGGGGTAGTGAAGGTGTAAGATTTGTAACAAGGTTTTTAAATATTTTTTATAATTTTTTATTATTTTCTATAATTTTTTCAATAACATTTAACAATAACTCTATAATATTCAATAATTTCATATACTTATTTTACATTTTTTTCATTTTTTGAGTTTTTAAGGTCAAAGATCACCCGGGTAGTAAGTAGGTCGAAGATCTTCGAGGTCAAGGCCAATGTCTCATAGACCAAACATGGCCGCCAGGGGACCGAAATGACAGTATGAACAGTTCCGATGCTCCGAGCCTCAGTTCTCTTGTGCCAAAGTCTCCATTTCTCCTCTACTCACAAGATAATAAATTTATTTGTCATTTCTAGTATCAACTTTTGCATGAGACTAGTTGACTGAACATCGAAATAATACTATATAGTAGTGGAGTGCAATGTATTGTCCAGCCAGTTATAAACATTTTCCCATATTTATTTGTTGTAAAATAATATGGTTACTTAAACAACTTTAACCAATGCGTTACATTCATTATAGGTTTTCAAGTTCTATTTCAAATATATTTAGAGTATTAGTTAACAGATTACACAAGTTCCATTTCAATTGATGTTACTTATTTATTTCAATAGTACTGATCGTCCGTCATTACAGGTGCTAAAGTTACGACAATCCGGTGCGCTTTTTGGATTCTGGTAACCTTTACACATTTCTTCGCTCTCGGGAGCAGGACTGGGTATGGGAAGCGATGAAGAGCAGCGAGCATATAACGCACTGTTACGTTGGTTTAAGCGGACGAGGAGTTATATATTTTGTAATTCGTGCATATTCACAAGTAAGAATTTAATATTTACTGACTCTGAGACACCGAACTCAAAAGTTAACAGCAGCTATATGGCATTGTCGTACTCAAATTTCAGATAAGCCGTAAATTTTTATGTCACAGAAATTGTCTGTATCTCGAAATTTAAATTTACATTTCGGTATAGAGTACAGTTTTATGAATATACATACAAAATTGAGAATTTACATGCCTGTACTGTTTTTGTGGATTTATTTAGCAGTGTGTGGTCTTTATATTCTTTGAAAGTAAAATAAAATACATTATATTCATTTTCTAATAAAAAAAGTAAAATTGTAAACTTTTCATGTGATTTTCAAACTATGGTAAAACAGCGACCTCATTAAACTGTTGTCGCGTATTTAAACTTCGTTCCGGGAGAGAGGGTATAGATGTAGAGGAACAAAAGGGGCGTTTAGATACGTAAATTGTATGGTCTNTAAACTTCGTTCCGGGAGAGAGGGTATAGATGTAGAGGAACAAAAGGGGCGTTTAGATACGTAAATTGTATGGTCTGTCCTGAATCGATATCAAACGTCTCTCTTCCGGTTTGCATACAGTGTTTAAAATGAATTGATGGCACTTGAAGAATCGCTTTTTTCTTCTACGGAATTATATACTGTTATGTACATTCACTTGTGTTGCGCTGCTTGAGTGAGTCATGGCGTAATCGAGTAAAAATTACACACTATATATAGTAAGTAAAGTGGAATTATAACAACTTTAATTTCGTTTGCTATAAATGAAATGCATCTGGGGATCTTTCCTACTTGCCCCATGGAAAATGCCACTTAACGTNTTTAATTTCGTTTGCTATAAATGAAATGCATCTGGGGATCTTTCCTACTTGCCCCATGGAAAATGCCACTTAACGTGCCAAGGCTAACATAGGAATCTCGGTAGAGATTACATAAAATTACGTGAAGAAATAAACTTTTATTAAATAGCAAATAAAAAATATGCACGCGAGGAGAAAAAACGAAAGACGAATGTTATCAATATTGTTTTAGATAATAATGCTTTGTGTGTTTTTTAGTATAGGATAAAAATCGGTTACGCCCCACAGAAAAGAAGGGCAACAAAAGTAAACTACTTGCTGTACTGCGAACATAAGTTAATTTTAACGGAAGAAAGGAAACACTGCGGAAAATAATGAAGCGTTGCCGCATTCTATGCTTTATAGTGGAAAATGAAAAGTAGGGACTATCATAAAAATTTATATAGATATCACCAATTTTTCCAAATGTATTCCGGACAAACTTGGTGAATTCTTTTAATCGATAATGCTCTAACCACTCGGTGCACAAACAAAATTCTCAACAATGGCGTCGCCTAAGGCAAAATAACTAGACTACTGACGTTAAAATCATAACTTATATAGGAAAAGGTTTTTTAAAAGGAAATGCTATAAATTGTTAAATGCCAATGCTCAGCTTGAAAAAGTGGTGTAAACGAATACCTAGAAGAATGTGGTCCAAGTTCACAGGCGTTAAAAATTCCTTTTTTAATGCACTAGAACACATGTGAAATATTCTGGAATGAAGAAGTTTCCTCTGCCCTTATCATCGCGGTCTTGAGAGACGATGAGGGTAAAGAGACGAAGTAAGGAGAAGCGCAGAATGCAAGGGCGAAGGAAACGGAAGATCCCCGAGAAAACGCGCTGGCTAGCTTCATCGTCCGGCACGATTCCCTCTTACGATAATCCGGGATCGACTCCGTCAGGTATCGAACCAGGTTCGCCTTCAAAGGAGGCGAGCGATCTAGCCGTTGTACCGCCGCAGCTCCTACAATATTGTCATGTACCGTTCAGCTTATAAAATTGTATAACAAAATGTGGACCAGATTAAGTAATTGACAAAAGAAGTTACAAAATACGTTTCATAAAGAGACTGGTGATAACTTAGGTTAAATTTAAAAAGAGAAGAAACAGCACAGTTGCTCAGATATTATTTTGTAATAATAGCTGAAGTGGAGAGGTATCTGATGCTGAACTGTCCAGTGTCGAAGATCTTGAGTAGAAAATGTAACGTACTTGTAACCCTACTGTGATTAATTTACATTTGAAATTTAAATGTTTAATGTTTTCGTACTTTGTGACATGCAACATAATAGTTTTTAGTTATTTAAGTTGGGTATTTTGAGAAGCGTGGCATGAAAAGCAATGCGCTATTCTAGGAAACAGAATAATTGAATCAATATTTTACAGAAACGCCTTCATTAATATATAATTTCCATACTATAACAAAAGAAATTATAACATTCGTAGAAACAAAATGTTTCTCTTATCAATGAATTTACCCCTTAAAGTGCCTTGATATTTGGGACATACAATACAAATAATTTAAATCATACTTTCACGCAAAATAAATCAGTTACTATAAATATGATGAAAGTAAATACATTAAGAAACAATGTCTGAAAACGGAGAGATTTTATAGTATAAAAGTATTGTTCATAAATGTAAGAATATTTTTAGTGTTAATATCTCATTGCATGACTTTATAAGTACACCGATGTTATTCTGCATGTTATAAATGTTATATACGACGATTTGTGGCATATCCATTATTTCACTCTTTACTTCCACGAAAAAAAAAGATTGTTGCAACAACTATTATTTCATTGAAGTAAGAGTAAAGTTTTTTTTATGTGCTTGTATTAACGTAATATACTTATTCAGTTCAAAGGTTTGTCAAAATTGTTGTCACTTTAATAACATGTATACATATTGAGCATTTAAACAATAAACGTTTGTAAGCGAAACTACGCTACCGTCTATAATAGTGCCAAAAGTTTCACGGTCGCTCCTTGGTAGTTTTCAGAGAGTGCACCAACATCCCTACCCCACCCACCTCTATTGGCAAACACGTCGGTCTGGCAGAAGAAGGATTACATTTTCCCTCATGGGATCGTTTGTTTGGTGAAGTAGTAGAATTTGGCGACAACTGCGAACTGTCCCGCGTCTGTTCAGCAGTAAAAAAAGGAAATGCGGAAGACTCTGGAGTCAATCCCAAAACTGTGAAGTGCCTCTCAATATATCGATCTGGTCGGGTCCGTGGCACTGACTGGTTTCACGATTGCAGCTAACTCCCTCATTGATCAACGTATGCATGATTACCTATGCGCTTAGGCTGTCTGCATATTGAATTGCTCCTGGTGGCAGGACGTCATACCATGAAGCGTTGAGCTATCACTATCTCAGATTAATACCGCTTGCTCCCTAGTTATAGGCCAGGATTACGATCACTCCACGTTACATGTAACAGTTATGACGTCACTTTCACGTGTACGTAAAATGTGGTCGTTTCAGAGTACCATATTGTAATGAATGTAAACTTTTTGCTATCGAATTAAAATTTTGCGAAATGTTTATTTATGTTTGAAATTGAAAACTCTTAATAAAATTATACATGGGTAACTGTATTAAAACTCTTACGCGGCTGAGAAAATATTGCGCATGACTTTGGCGTTTGTCATTTATTATATCTCTGAAAACAACAAAATATCCTCATCTTCCACATTAAAAAACCCTCTATTACTAATTTTACAGTTAAAGTAATTCACTTTATTCGTATTTGAATGCTAAGAGCCATTAATTTCCTAAAGTTTATATGTTGTCTCTTTCAGTCTTTA